>MK814803.1:21157-79142 GCA_028386065.3 Turnera subulata
GAGTCTCAAACATCGATGTTTAGAGGTTAGACATCGATGTTAAAATGCTACTGCCAGGTTTTTGGACCTTCGGAACTTGCCAACATCGATGTCCAAGAGTTGAACATCGATGTTCATAAGTTCCAGAGGCCAATGAACCTTTAGAACTTGCCAACATCGATGTCCAAGAGTTGAACATCGATGTTCTTGAGCTCTGCCAAATATTTTTGACTTCCAGAGCCTCAAGGACATCGATGTTCATGGCAGGACATCGATGTCCTAGAATACCCACATCGATGTTGTGGAGACCAGTAACTTCAACAGCGAATTAATGGTAGATGGAGGCCTAACTGGTGTCTGGCCTGAACAGCAAAGTTGTAGCTCTACTTCTTAGCTTTCCAGGGACACCAAGTTTGTACAAAGCCGAGCTCTACAGCTCTGGATATGGCCGAAATACTAAGTACTGCCAATTGTTGGCGAGAATCAGATTCTCATAGACATCGATGTTCACTTGCATTTTTGTTTTCCAAATTTGCTTAACATCAATGTATGATTTATCAAGAACAAGCATGTGATGTGTTGGAAACATATGAGCACTAATCATTGCTTAGATCAACACTAGGTAGGTTTTGCCCTAGCAAGGTGCCTATGTTTATCCTAGCAAGGTTCGAGAGGATAATTGTAATATCCCGATTGCTTGTTGTGGGTTTGGACTTAACTAGGTTACCTTAATAGGATTAAGAACCTAGAGCAAGGGTTGAGCAATGTCTATAAGATAGACTTGGACAAGGTGTTGTTCACTCAACTATCCAAGAGTTACATAGAGATGTAATTGACCAGAGTTGTCTACCTAAATAGCTATGATGTAGGTGATCAGCCCTAGCTGACTTATGTTGTAGTGAAATATGGATCTTGGCCTACTTATATAATTGTCTTGATTTATATAGTAGGAGTACATTTAATAGAATTCCTTATTAAATGATTTGTATGCATGACTATTATTTGTGTGAGTTGATCTTGTTGTAGAATTACCATGGCACAAAACACTTGCACCTATTATTGCGATTGGTCCTTGAGTAGGACAAGCTGAATAGGAATAGTTTCCTAGAGTGGCATCACATTTTGAGGATAGTCTTCAAACAAGAAAAATTTGTATGTCCTTGAAGGGCCTGTTCTTAATGAATTGGCGCCTAATGCTTCTAGGGCAGAAGTAGATGCTTGCGAGTAGCATGTTGATGATGCATTGGATGTTGCATGCCTTATGCTAATTTCCATGGACTCTGAGCTTCAGAAGCAAGATGAGAACATGTGGGCGTTCGATATGATCGAACACCTGAAATTGCTCTGAGGAGAGCAAGTAAGGCATGGGAGGTACGAGACCTCTAAGGCATTGTTCCAATGCAAGATGGCTGAGTTGTCACCCGTTGGACCTCATGTGCTCAAAAGTATTAGATACATTGAGAGCCTTGAGGGTCTTAGTTTCCTTGGAGAAGGAAAAGGGTAAAGCAATGTTAGACAAGAAGAAGAAATGTACCAAAAGGTTTGGTGCATATACATCTTCTTGTTCTCATGTGCTGATACCCAAGGGAGGTATTGCAAAGGTAGGAAATTGTTTCCGTTGCAATAAACCAGGCCATTAGAAATGCAACTGCCCTGTTTACCTTGAAGAGGTAAAGAAGCAGAAGGGAAGTGAGACTTCCGCTTCAGGTATTTTGTTATAGAGGCTAATATCTCTACCTCTGCATCGTGGGTATGAGATACCGGATGTGGTTCTCACATTTTAGGAAATGTGAAGGAACTGAGAAAGAGTGGGAGATTGGCTAAGGACGAGATAGACCTACGCCTCGGAATTGGAGCAAGAGTTGCTACATTAGCCGTAGGGACTTTCTATCTATCCTTACCGAATGGTTTGGTTTTAGAACTGGACAATTGTTATTATGTACTTGCCATAAGCAGGAATTTGATTTCTGTGTCTTGTATGTACAAGAAAGGTTTTTCATTGAAAATAAAGAACAATTGTTGTTTTATTTATTTCAATGAAATTGATTGTGGTGGTGCATTTTAAACGATGGTTTGTGTGTTCTAAACCTAGTAACGCCTATCTATAACATTAATACGAAGAAGGTTAAGATTACATGATTCTAGTGAAACCTATCTCTGGCATAGTCGTTTGGGCCATATAGACGAGACTCGTATTCCTAAACTCCATAAAGTTGGATTTTAGACTCATTTGATTTTGAATCATATGAGACATATGAGTCATGTTTATTAGGCAAAATGACTAAGGCTTCCTTTACGGGTAAAGGTGAAGAGCCTAGGACTTGGTAGGTCTAATACATACTGATGTATGCGGACCTATGTCTACACAGGCTAGAGGTGGTTTTCAATACTTCATTACGTTTACTGATGACTTCAGTAGATACGGCTATGTGGATCTAATGAGACACAAGTCGGAATCCTATGAAAAGTTCATAGAATTCAAGAATGAAGTACAGAATCAACTCGGAAAGGTATTAAGATGCTTCGATCAGATCGAGGCGGTGAATACTTAGACCGAGAGCTTCTTGATCATCTAAAGGGTTGTGGTATAGTATCACAACTTACTCCACCGGATACGCCTCCATGAAATGTTGTATCCGAAAGGAGGAACGGAACCTTGTTGGACTTGGTTCGTTCTATGATGAGTCAAGCTAACCTTTCTTCTTCCTTTTGGGGACATGTATTATTGAGTGCTGTATTTACACTTAACCGTGTTCCATCTATATCGGTCAAAAGACACCATATGAGATATGGACTGGGAAGCGTCCCAACTTGTCTTTTATGAGGGTTTAGGGTTGTCATGCTTACGTGAGACGTGAAGCATCGGATAAACTCGACCCTAAATCCGACAAGTGCCTTTTGTATGATACCTTAAAGGTATTATTTCTATAATCCCATAGAGCACAAAGTGTTTGTGGCTCAGACTGCTGTTTTCTAGAAAGAGTGTTTATTTCTAGAAAAATCAGTGGGAGGATAATAGAACTCGAAGAAGTTCGAGATAAAGAGGCTGAGATGGAACAAAGGACAGGATCCGCAAGTTGTTGTGGATGAGAATCCTGTACCTAAAACACATGGACCGCGTAGGTCGGATAGGACTCGGTATGAGCTTGAGAAATATGGATTTCTCATAACTCATATTGGAGATGTGATGCTCATAAGTCAGGATGAGCTCACTTCCTATCAGCTGATCATTACGGGTTTAGACTCCAAGAAGTGGCTTGAAGCTATGAATTCGGAAATGGAATCCATGTATCAAAACAAGGTATGGACCTTGTTTGATCCACCTGAAAGGGTAAAACCTATAGGGTGCAAGTGGGTCTTTGTGAAAGACCGACATGGATGGTAATGTGATTACCTTTAAGGGCAATTGGTTGCGAAAGGTTTCAAGCTAGTTCATGGTATTGACTATGATGAAACCTTCACACCAGTCGCCATAGTTAAATCTATCCGAATTCTATTGGCTATAGCTGGATGCCATGACTATGAGATATGGTATGCAAGTTGCAAATGTCCATTTGTGGACTAAAGCAAGCTTCTAGGAGTTGGAATCTTCGTTTTAATGATGTAATCAAAGAGTTTGGTTTCATTAAAAGTGAAGATGATTCATGTGTTTACAAGAAGGTTAGTGGGAGCACTATTGTTTTCTTGTTGATTGTATGTTGACGACATCCTACTTATTGGGAATGACACTCCGACACTAAAGTCTGTAAAGACTTGGTTAGGAAAGAATTTCTCAATGAAGGACTTAGGAGGAGCTGCCTAAGTGTTAGGCATAAAGATCTATAGAGATAGATCCAAAAGGCTTCTCGGGCTAAGCCAGAGTACATATATTGATAGGATGCTAAAGAGGTTTAGCATGCAAAGATACCAAGAACGGTTTCTTGCCCATGTCACATGGCATAGCTCTCTCATAGAATCTGTATCCTAGTATGACTAAGGAGAGAGAGCGAATGAGTTAGATTCCTTATGCGTTTGCAATAGGACCTATCATATATGCCATGCCATGTACTAGACTGGATGTCGCTTATGCTCTGAGTGTCACGAGCAGATGCCAATCTGATCCCGGTGATAGTCACTGGATAACGGTTAAATATCCTTAAGTACTTGAGAAGCACTAAGGATGCATTTCTGGTTTACGGAAGCGTTGATGGGCTTGTTGTAAAGTGTTTCAAAGATGCCAGCTTCCAATCTGACAGGGATGAATTTAGATCGCAATAAGGATATGTGTTTCGTCTTGGAGATGGTACTGTGAGCTGGAAGAGTTCCAAGCAAGAACAGCCACCGACTCTACAACTAAGGCTGTGTATAGTTCCTTCTGGGAACAATGTAGCAGATACATTGTCTAATCTTCTCATGCAACTGAAGCATGATGGTCAAGCTAGATCCACATGTATAAGATACATAGATGATTGGCTTTAGTGCAAGTGGGAGATTGTTAGTAATATGCCCAAAAGCCAATCATGGATGTTTATTTATAGTCATGTACATACACTTTAAGGTTATTCCAATAAGTATCGTTTATGAGATAAACACTTGCACATACTTATAACCCTAGAATATTTCATATTCTTAAATGTCCCTAGTCGATTATTATTACGGATGGGTTATAATAATAAATTAAGACTAGCGTATGTTGAGAATTGCATATATGATATGAATTCTACATACGGGTACAAGTTGGAGAACTTGTGGACTGGACCGACCCACATAAGAACGCTACATGGAACGTTATATGTTTGTCGATAGCGTTACTTATTGATGTGTTGTCCTTTGACCTGAGATCGTCAAGGTTCCCAACATATGAGTCATGTACTTTGATATTATTCCTAGTCATTCGTAACTGGGTGGGCATAAGGGTAATCATTGGGTATATGATGTAGTATGTAGCGGGTTTTGTATGATCCAGAGGGGATTCGTCCAACCCATATAACGGGTACATTATCGGAAGGTTTCTTGATAGAGTTGAACTGTAAATGCACGGCCGTGCTCGGATTATGATATAGTGATATCATTGGTATCCGTTTTACACAGTTAACTCAAGGATCAAGAGACCGAGATTAAACATATACGAGATTGACATATTCCATGTCTCGTGTTTAATCTTGATAATGGGACGAAGGGACGATGACATATTCCGAGGCATAGAGAATCAGTACTGATCTTGTCGTTCGGGTAGCAATGATGTGTTGCTAGACGCCGCTCTTTGCTTATAATTGTAAAATGAGATTTTTCAATTATTGCCGGATGTTACAAGTGCCTACAGGGTCACACACATAGAACCGTTGATTCGAGCAGTTGGTTGAACCGTGGTTGGACCATGGTTGGACCGGGTGTGGTTGGACCGTGGTTGAACCGTGGTTGGACCATGGTTGAACCAGGGTCGGTTTTGGCACAATTATTAGCTGAATAATTGACCAGACATTAGTGCTTTGGTTGTGTGTTATCATATTGTCCATTAGTGGAGACAAGGTAATGATGGTCATTACCTTTGGGGCCTAGTGTTGGCCATTAGTGCTTATTCTAAGCATAATGGTTGAGGGTGTTGGGATTTTTGGTGTGTGATCTGATCACTCCTCTCCCTCCCCTCTTTCACCATGTTTTGCAGAGCTCAAAACACACCTCCTCTTCTCTTCTTCATCCTCTTTGTGAAAGAAAGAAGAAGAACCAAAACACCCAAAACACACACAGCCCCGGTTTACTCTTGCTAGCACATCAGTCCGGGGAGCTCGTTCTTGGATTCGTGTGACGATTCCGGGAAGGTCACGGTTCGTGTGGATACCGTAGAGGAGCAAGTCTTCTTCTTGCTCTAACTGATTCGTTCCAGCCTTCGTCTTGGTCTAGATGATTCCTTACACAAGTTAGGTGAAAGATCCTAACCTTACAGGTATGTAACATTTGTTATACGGTTTTTATGCTTCATATGTGCTTCTTGGCTAAGTTTCCTTTGCTTCCGCTGCATCTTTTGCTTGTATATGATTGTCATATAGCGTAGGGAAACTTACAGTACAAACTATATCAACAAGGTGCACCTACCTTTTCGGTGCTCATTCTAGAAAAACTCCAAAGTTAAACGTGCTTGACTTGGAGCAATTCCAGGATGGGTGACCTCCTGGGAAGTTTTCCCCAGAAACGTGTGAGTGAGGACAAAGCATGTTGGAAAGGTCCCGTGTTGGTCTGTAATGACAGTCGACAAGCCGGGACATTACACTATAGTCCACACACATCCGCATACTGCCGTCCTTCTTCTTCACAAACAAGACCGGGGCACCCCAAGGTGAGATGCTCGATCTAATGAAACCCTTATCCAACAACTCCTCCAGTTGTTTCTTCAACCCAGGTAAGTCATCAGGAAATACATAAGGAAACTCCCGAACAATCAGAATATCCTCCACTCCAGGTACTGGTACCGAAGAGTCAACCACGTGAGCTAGAAAAGCATCACAACCCTCTCGGATCATCCTGAAAGCTTGGATGGCCGAGATACAACACGTCGATAAGGCTCTTCGTTCTCCAACGAACACCAATCTTCGCCCCAACAGAGAAGACAGAGAAACTTCCCTGGCCCAACAATCAACTACCGCCTGATGTCTGGACAACCAATCCACGCCTAAGAAAACATCAAACTCTTCCAAGTCCATGACAGCAAGATCAGAACGAAAACTCTCACTATCATACTCTATCGATACATCTCTACAAACTCGATCAACAACTACTATATCACCAGTGGGTAAACAGACTCTCAAGGGTCTACTAAGGTTATCATCTTCTATGTTATGAGTGGTCATGAATGCACATGATATAAAAGAGTGTGTTGAGCCTGGATCAACTAAAGCATGTGCATACTGACCAAAAACCATAAATGTACCTGCTACAACCTCTGGAGCATCAGCAGCCTCCTCCCGGGTGATGGCATAAACCCTAGGAGCTGCAGCTGACTGAGTCGCACCCCCGCGGTTCGAAGCTCCAGAACCCCCACGACCTCGACCCTGCTGTCCGCCACCCCTGTTCGGGCCAGAAGAAGCAGCACCACTGGCTACAGAACTCTACACTGTATACTGGGAACCACTGCCAACACTATCTCCAATCCACTTGTAACATGCTGACTTCTGGTGTCCCGGCTTATTGCAATACCAGTATGTACTCGAAAATCGTGCCGAGGAACCCCGTCCCTGAGATCCAGACTGATAGGACCGTCCTCCCGAAGATCTGCCTGGTCCACCCTGATAACTCTACCGTCGGGACTTCTTCGAACCTCGGTAAGAAGAACCCTGTCCCCCAGAATAGTCTGCATCTCCGGCATCAGAATACTATGTCTTCTGTCCAGAAGCAGATGACTGCTTCTTCTGCTCGGCTGCCCAAGCCTCCTTCCCAATCAACTAGACTCTCTCAGCATCAAAAGCAGCCTCACAAATAGCCTCCCAAGTCTGGTGCCTACCACCAACCACAGCTATCGCTAGATCAGTGCATAGGGCACTAACAAACCGCCTACACTTAGCCACCTCATCGGGCACAAACTCCCTGGCGTAAGAGAGAAAGATGTTGAACCGGATCCTGAATGCCAATACCGACTCATCTAGCCCCTGCTTTGCGTCCAGAAACTGCTTTTCTGCCCCTCTAGAAAACCAACAGTGAGAAACTCCTTGTAGAATTTCTCCTTCAAATCCTCCCATAGCATCTCCACCGGCCTCGGTAAGTTGGCCAAAAGTTCCTGCCACCATGTCAATGCATAACCCGTGAACTTGTATGCCGCAAAACGAGCCCTGTGCTCAGGTGCACAAGTGAACTTCTCCAGAACATTCTCCACCTGGCAAAACCAATCATCGAACTCCTTGGCTTCGCCCATCTCACCCGAGAATTCCTTGATTACTGACTTATCCATATGCTTATATCCACTCTCCATAGCATCTGCCGCAGCAGGTGCAACCGGTTGGGCACCCTGCTGCTGCAGCTGAAACTGCTGGAACTGTTGCCACTGCAAGAAAGCCTGATACTGCTGGAATGCTGGGTCCACAACAGGTGGTACGGGTGGCACTACATTCTGTTCTCCTCCACCTGCAACATCATTCCCTGCTGCATTATTGTTCCCCTGGCCAACGGGAACCTACATCACCGACATGTTGTCGGAGACATGAGTAGCGGCGTCACCCTCAGTATTGTGCTGCCCCTGGTGATCCATATCAACGCCTATATGAATGCAAATGGGTCAAAAGAAAACACTTTTAAAGTTATAAATCCGGAAACAGTCTTAAACATAGAAATCACTTTGAAAACAAAGTTTAAAACACTTTTAAAACCAAGGATCTGAAGCCTACTCCGCTACCAAGCTGAAACGACCGTATCCCAATTTTACAAATAAATTACTTAAACATGAGGAACTTACCAAAATGCCCCTGATAGCCGGGACACGAAATCCAATACCAAAAAATTAACTGTAAATCTTAATAAATCTAGATGTCATAAAGAACAAGAGTAAACCGGCTTACAAGCCATAAATCAACCCTGCAAACAGCCGAAACAACATGAAGTACCAAACCCCGGCAACCCGCCGACAATGTAATCAAAAACAAGAATGACACCTCAACAGGTTTCAATGCAGCGGAAGATAAAGATAAAATGAAAACAAAAGAAGAAAATGATATGCATGTCGACTCTATGGATCAAACCGGGAGAAGAAGCACAACTACCTGTTGGGATATCCACGTCCGTACTCCGGGAAGGAAGAAAGAAACAGCACGCTAACTAAGAGTCTGAAAAACAACGGTGGCGATAATGTGAGTCGCCTACTCAGTGAGTAGTATAAATCTACTTATGTAAGTGTGCAAAGCAAGCTCGAAAGGAGAGTAGAGATACAAGGACAAGTGAGCAAACACACAATAACCAGTACCAACATGCCAACAGCAAATAAGCAGATAGTATGTTTTACATCTGTTTGTCTGTTAATTATATTATTGTATTTATTATTCAGGGCCCCCTACTGTGTGCGTCGAGCTCGGTCCCGCCTCATGAGACAACCAAGGCGTAAGCCCAATATAACCAGGCATATAGCCCTAATATAACCATAGAGAGAGAGAGGGAGGTAGAAAGGGGGAGTTAGAAGGAGGGAGGTAGAACCGGTCATCACAGACCCATATGCTAAACCGCAAATACCATGCTAAACCGCATGCAATCCCTAGGGGTATCACTTCCCGCTCGAACTAACCAGTCATCGGCACACAGTAGTATATCTTTTATATTTTATCATTCTTATTCATACTTAAGAGTTCATGTGTGCCAGAAAGTTATGATTTAACAGGGTTGTGTGAATTATTCATTAAATCCACATCCGGGTTTCCAACCCACATCACATCACACAGTTCACCCAAAATCATATCACGTGTTATATCTCATAACAGTTAAACAAATCTTGCTCGCCAACCAATGGTAACACACAGGCATACAATACAGATCATGGCATGTTAGCAAACAAGGCATGAAATTCAGACAAACCAAACTAGCAAGCACATGCATACAAACATAAAAAGACTTATAAAGTCACCTCAACGACGATTGTCCTGTGGAGCTTTCCCCAAGACAGATCCTCCAGCTCCCGAGGTATTACCCGTGCCTGAATACCTGCACACACAATAACTACAAAATAATTATAACAAATCGTGCATGCATGATACTTCTATGCTCAACTGAGTGAAACCTGACCTAAACTACCCGGTTATGCAATTTCAGGGTCTAAGCCCAACAGGGTAACTCCAAAGTGATTGGGACCTAAGGTGCTCTGGGCTTAAGCCCAACTAAGTCCATAAACCATTCTCGGGCCTAAGGCCCATTCCTTATGTCCATAACAAGTTCCAGGGCCTAAAGCCCACTTCCTTAAGTCCAGAATAACCAATAATGTCATTGGCCTTAAGCCCATATCTTAAGTCCATAAAATCGTCATAAGGCCTTTAGAGTTAGATTGTTGGGCCTGGGCCCGGTTTACCTAAATGCCGTTCTAAGGTCAATCCCGAGCCCAAGAGTTAAACGACCTAAGATTCTATCCGTGTCGGTAAGATCCCGGCCACACACACTCCCTCCCCGCTCTCGATATTCCACTAAGTCTTAATTACATTAAATGTACATAAACTCGATAAATCCATTCCCATGTAAAAAATCAAAACCGATACTAAACGGAAGAAGTACCGTGTACAAGCCGGGGAGTTCTGTCCGCCGGAACCAAAACACGAGCCTTCGCTGGAAAATCCCGAGCACGCCGGATTTCGGTCAACCTCGCCGGAAAAATTCACCAAAGCACGAAACAACCACAACAGCAGTGCCACAGCACAGAAACTCCAATTCAACAACACATACACCATAAAAAAAAACGAATAGGAGAAGGAAAGGGCTTAGCATCCTTAACGGAATAATCAGTGCTCCAACCCGGATCCATGGAACAGCAGCACTCGAGCCTCTGCCCGAACACAACTCCACTACTGGCAGCAACTAGCGACAACCACACCCGACACGCCAACAACACAACCACAGCCGACAACGTACAACCCGTCACCACCATCGAACCACCAGACTCGATCAACAACCACCAGCCAACCGAACACACACGGCAGCCCATCGACGTCGACCACCAGCTCGCAACCAACACGTCCACATCCACAACAAGCCCAGTCGTCCACCACACAACACAAAACAAAACGCAACCCAACCCGTAAGATAAGAGGAGAAAAGAAGAGAAACCAAGTAAAGGAAAGGATAAGTCAGCTTACCCGAGTTGTGACGGTGATGGCTTCGATTGGTGAGCTGGCAGTGGCGCATGAAGAGAAGGAGATGAGGAGAATTGGGGGCGGCGGCGGCGCGTCGCGCGAACGAGAGAAATGAAGATGATGGCGATGAAAGTGTGGGTAAGAGGAGAAGGATAGGCGGTGGTGGTGTGTATTTTATCAGAAGCACAGAAGAGAGAGAAGAGAAGAGGTCGAGAGAGAGGCGCCGTCGGGTGAGGAGAAGAGAGGAAGAAAAGAGAAGAGAAGAGGGAAGAAAGAAAATAGTGAAAAGGGTTAGGGTTGATCCGCCCGCGCCCAAAACGACGTCGTGTTGGGCTTAGGTGAGGTCAACCCGTCCTAAGTCAAACTTTTTTTTTTTGAGTGTAAGGTCAAAACGGCGTAGTTTTACTTAGAACTACGATAAAACCCCATTTCACCCCGAAACAGGTTCTCAAACCTGATGAATCTCGAGCACCCTTTAATACCCACCTAAAATTAACATTTCCAAGGCCTTTAATTAATTTCCACAATCAAAAACCCGGAAAAACATCTAGGGTAAAATTGGAATAAAAATTCCAAAAATTCCATAAATTAAATTATGAAAATCCAGGGCGTTACAACGATTCTCAATCGAGTTTGTTAAACCACTTAAAGATGAGGAGACCCATTCGAAATAAGTCAATCCACCGATCGAATCCAAGCAGCTGTCAAAACCAAGAAGCTGATCGTCAAAGCCATCCGGCGAGATAAATGAGGCGATCACCAGCCAAATCCAAAGCGGAGTAGTCCTAGTCAGCCATTAAATCATCCCCTTGCTGAACTGCAGCAGTTAACATTTCAGCCCATCGTGAAGAGATTCTGCTCGGCAATTACCTAATCAATGATCTCACTTTTATTCGGATACCTCGAGTAAATCGATATTTGAAAACCCCGTGGCACGTTATGTATAAATTGTAATTTTTTTCATTGAACCAACCTAGAAACTGTAAGTTTTCGGTCATGCAAAATAGACAATCTAAATGCAACAAATGCACAGCGGAAACCCGAAAACCTTGGAGGATCCAAGTGAAGCAACTAAATCGAACAACAAAAATGAACATACCTGAAACGGTTAGGATCTTTCACCTAACTGAAGAATCAAATCAGCTAGAGCAAGAAGGATATCCTGCTCCTCTACGGTATCCACACGAACTGTCGATCACAGCCGGAAAACGTCTCACGATCTCCAACCCGAACACTCCCGAACCGTGGTGCTAGCTACGGATTTCCGGGAGCTATGTGGTGTTTGATGTGTTCTACTTTCTTTTTCAAAGAATGGGTGTGAGTGTGTTCTTTTCAAAACTGAAACCTCTCACACTCAAGTCTGAAAAATCTGATGGCTATATCAGAATAAGCACACACTAATCAGAATAATCACACCCACTAATCCCACTCACAAAAGTGTTAGACAATGGCCAACACACTTGGCCATCATGATTAGCCTTTTGTCCAATCATGTCTCCACTAGTGCTAATGGGATTACACATCACTTGGCACCAGGTTTGGCTCAATAATTCTGACAATTAGTGAACCAAACCAGCCCAAAAACGACCATGGTCCAACCATGGTCCCACCACGCTCCAACCATGGTCCAACCACAAACCGTTTATATGGCCCAAACGAGTCCATATTCAAAATCAAATGAGTCTAAAAGTCCATCTTTATAGAGTCAAGATATACGAGTCACGTTTATATGGCCCAAACGACAATGCCAAAGGTAGGTTTCATTACAATCGTTCATTCTAACCTTCTTCGTATTAACGTTATAGATTGGCGTTTCTAGGTTTAGAACATACAAACCATTGCTCAAATACGCACCACCATAATAAACATCATTGAAATAAGTAGAACAACAATTGTCCTTTATTACAAATGAAAAACCTTTCTTGTCAAGACAAGATACAGAAATCAAATTCCTGCTTATGGTCGGTACATAATAACAATTGTCCAGTGCTAAAACCATACCACTCGATAAGGCAAGATAGTAAGTTCCTATGGTTAATGCAGCAACTCTTACTCCATTTCCCACGCGCAGGTCTATCTCACCCTTTGCCAATCTCCTATTCTTTCTTAGTTCCTCCACATTTACACAAATGTGAGAACCACATCCGGTATCTAGTACCCATGATGCAGAGATAGAGATATTAGCTTCTGTAACGAAAATACCTGAAGTGGAAGTCTCACTTTCCTTCCTTTTCTTCACCTCTTCAAGGTAAATAGGGCAGTTGCGCTTCCAATGGCCCGGTTTATTGCAATGGAAACAATGTCCTTCCTTTGCAATACCACCCTTGGGTTTCAGCACATGATCACAAGAAGATGCACATGCACCAAACTTTTTGGCACATTTCTTCTTCTTGTTAAATTTTGCTTTACCCTTTCCTTTGCCTTTTTCAATCATCATAATGTTGGATTTGTTTGCCCTCATTTGTTGCCTAATTGTTCCCAACATGTTAAGCAACTCAGACAATGATTTGTCAAGAAGATTCATATTGAAGTTCATGACAAATTGGCTTTAACTATCCAGCAACGATTGCAGGACTAGATCAACAGCCAACTCCTTCTGCAAAGGAAAACCAAGACCCTCAAGGCTCTCAATGTATCCAATCATTTTGAGCACATAAGGTCTCATGGGTGATGACTCAGCCATCTTGCATTGGAACAGTGCCTTAAAGGTCTCGTACCTCTCATGCCTTCCTTGCTCTTCAAAGAGCATTTTTAGGTGTTCAATCATATCGAACGCACCCATGTTCTCATATTGCTTCTGAAGCTCAGGGTCCATGTTAACAAGCATGAGGCATGCTGCATCTAATGCATCATCAAGGTGCTTCTTGTAAGCATCCCTTTCTGCCCTTGGAGCAATAGGCGCCGGTTCATTCGGAACAGGCCCTTCGAGGACTATCCTCAAGTTTCGATACCATTTTAGGAAGTTATTCCCATTCAACTTTTCCTTCTCAAGGATAGATCGCAGTGATTGTGTACTAGTGTTTTGTGCCATGGTAACTCTACAACAAAGATCAACTCACACAAATAAGAGTCATGCATACAAAATATTTTAACAAGGAATTCTATTAAATGATGCTCCTACTTTGAATCAAAACAATGATAAGTAGGCCAAGATCCATATTTCACTACAAGATAAGTCAGCTTTGGCTGATCACTTACATCATAGCTATTTAGGTAGACAACTTTTGTCAATCACATCTCATGTAACTCTTGGAAAGTTGAGTGAACAACACTTGTTCTTGTCTATCTTATAGACATTGCTCAACTCCTTGCCTCTAAGTCCTTAATCCTATTAAGATGACCTAGTTAAGTCCAAACCCACAATAAGCAGTTCAGATATTACAATTATCCAGTCGCACCTTGCTAGGATAAACATTGGCACCTTGCTTTGGCAAAACCTACCAAGTGTTGATCTAAGCAATGATGAGTGCTTATCAAGGAAGGCAACTAAGAACTTAATATTTACATCAACATATGTTCATACATCACATGCATATAATCAACAAATCATATATTGATGTTATGTAAATTTGGAAACCAAAGATACATGTAAACATTGATGCCCATAAGTGAACATCGATGTCTTTGAGAATCTGATTCTCCCCAACACCTTGGTAATGCTCAAGGACATCGATGTCCAATTCAGAACATCGATGTCCATTGGCCTCGGGTACTCTAGGACATCGATGTCCTCTCATGAACATCGATGTCATTTGGCCTCTGGAACACAAGGACATCGATGTCCTGTCATGAACATCGATGTCTTTGAGGCTCTGGAAGTCCAAACTATTTGGCAGAGCTCAAGAACATCGATGTTCAAGTCTTGGACATCGATGTTGGAGAATTCCAATGGTTCATTGGCCTCTGGAACTCAAGAACATCGATGTTCAACTCTTGGACATCGTTGTTGGAAAGTTCCGAAGGTCCAAAATCTTGGCAGTAGTTTTAAACATCAATGTCTAACCTTTAAACATCGATGTTTGAGACTTCTGGAAGACAAGGAAATCGATGTCCTATCATGAACATCGATGTCCATTGGTCTCTGGAATCTCAAACCAAGCTCACAGGGCTCTTGGACATCGAAGTTCAATCTTGAACATCGATGTTCGTGGGATTCTGCCAAGGCCAACCTTCATGGAACATCGATGTTATGCCGCATAACATCGATGTCCAGTAGGCTCGGCCAAGGCTAATTTCATGTGGACATCGATGTCCATCTGATGAACATCGATGTCCTGGCCCTGCAGCACTAGAACGACCATCGTTCCTTCCGAAAACCGACGATCGATTTTCGTTTTGTCGAACCCCTTCGACTTACTGCCAATTACTCCTTGATTGATATCACATACCAATCAAGTTCTTGTTGTCAAAACACTTTTGACATAACCTAACATCACAAAATATATAATGAAATCAACATATAATGATCATGCTACATCACATGTAGCACATCATATATATTTGCATGAACATATCAACATATGCATATAAATTCGGTTTAGAGCTTTACAAGAGGCTCCGCTACCACTGTAAGTTTCCGGTCACGCAAAATGGACAATCTAAATGCAACAAATGCACAGCAGAAACCCGGAAACCTTGGAGGATCCAAGTGAAGCAACTAAATCGAACAACAAAAATGAACATACCTGAAACGGTTAGGATCTTTCACCTAACTGAAGAACCGAATCAGCTAAAGCAAGAAGGATATCCTGCTCCACTACAGTATCCACACGAACCGTCGATCACAGCCAGAAAACATCTCACGATCTCCAACCCGAACACTCCCGAACCGTGGTGCTAGCTACGGATTTCCGGGAGCTATGTGGTGTATGATGTGTTCTACTTTTTTTTTCAAAGAATGGGTGTGAGTGTGTTCTTTTCAAAACTGAAACCTTTCACACTCAAGTCTGAAAAATCTGATGGCTATATCAAAATGAGCACACACTAATCAGATTATTCACACCCACTATTCCCGCTCACAAAAGTGTTAGACAATGGCCAAAACACTTGGCCATCATGATTAGCCTTTTGTCCAATCATGTCTCCACTAGTGCTAATGGGATTACACATCACTTGGCACCAGGTTTGGCTCAATAATTTTGATAATTAGTGAACCAAACCAGCCCAAAAACGACCTTGATCCAACTACGGTCCAACCATGGTCCAACCACAAACCGGTTCAACCACGGTCCAACCATGGTTCAATCACTTGCTCGAATCAACGGTTCTATATGTGTGACCCTGTAGGCACTTGTAACGTTCAGTAATAATTGTAAAATCTCATTTTACAATTATAAGCAAGGAGCGGCGTCTAGCAACACATCATTGCTACCCGAACGACAAGATCAGTACTGATTCTATATGCCTCGGAACATGTCATCATCCTTTCGTCCCACTAGCAAGATTAAACACGAGACATGGAATATGTCAATGTCGCATATGTTTAATCTTAGTTTCTTGATCCCCGAGTTAACTGTGTATAACGGATACTAATGATATCACCATATCATATAATCCGAGCATAGCCATGCATTTACAGTTCAACTCTATCAAGACGCCCAACTGAGAATATACCCGTTATATGAGTTGGACGAATCCCATCTTGATCAATCAAAACCCACTACACATTCATCATATACCCAATGATTACCCTTAAGTCCACCCAGTTACGGATGTGAAGGCCCTCCCCCTGAGGGACCCACCAAATCCAGGTATTGTTACATCACATCCCTTAGCCCACACCTCTTGGGTTTAATCCTTTACCATGCTGCAGCACTAGGGATTCGAACTCGGGATAGATGAATTGGTGAAGGTGCTCTCCTTGAGGGGGATAAAAAGCATCACGTCCCGAGTTCGAATCCCTAGTGCTGCAGCATGGTAAAGGATTAAACCCAAGCCTTTTCTGTGAAGGCCCTCTCCCCGAGGGACCCACCATATCCAGGTATTGTTACATCACATCCCTCAGCCCACACCTCTTGGGTTTAATCCTTTACCATGCTGCAGCACTAGGGATTCGAACTCGGGACAGATGAGTTGGTGAAGGTGCTCTCCTTGAGGGGGATAAAAAGCATCACGTCCCGAGTTCGAATCCCTAGTGCTGCAGCATGGTAAAGGATTAAACCCAAGAGGTGTGGGCTGAGGGAAGTGATGTAACAATACTTGAATATGGTGGGTCCCTCGGGGAGAGGGCCTTCACAACGGATGACTAGGAATAATATCAAAGTATACGACTCATATGTTGGGAACCTTGATGATCTCAGGTCTAAGGACAATACATATAAGAACCACTAATGACAATCATATAACGTTCCATGTAGGGTTCTTATGTGGGTCGGTCCAGTCCACAAGTTCTCTAACTTGTACCCGTATGTAGAATTCATATCTCATATAATTCTCAACATACGCTAGTCTTAATTTATTATTACAATCCATCCATAATAATAATCGACTAGGGACAATTTAAGAATACAAAGTTTTCTAGGGTTATAAATATGTGCAAACGATTATCTCATAATCATATTTATTGGAATAACCTTAATGTGTATACATGATTACAAATAAACATCCATTGATTGGCTTTTGGGCATATTACACTAATAGAAACCAGACAGACCGGGCCCGTTGCCGGGTTACCTACATATCCACAAATGCGGTGTTCATCGAGGGTGTGTAAAGGTGGTTGGTGAACATTTGTCCTATTCACTATGATTTCTTCCTTTCCTCCCAATTTCAGGGGATGGATGAAATTCTCCACCAAATCACACAATCAAAAAGAATTCATATCAAGACTTCCAAGATAATCACCAAGAGCTTATGAGTAATCATTTAAGATCAAATGCCAAGAAAAAAAGAAAATCTCATGAAAAAGCATTCATGCCATAGTCAGACTTACCCGTACAAGCTTTCACACAAATCACTTAGCAAAAATTAACTTCCCATATGCATGTAAGAATAAATTGAGGTCATGAAAATTTGAAAAACTAGTCCCATAGGCAAATTCCAGAACTTAACTCCACTATTATGAATAAACACTCTCAAAAAGATCAATAGGACTTTACAAAGGATTGCAATGGGGTCTTGTGTAACGCCCCGATTTTTCATAATTTTATTTATGGAATTTATGGAATTTTTAATTCCAATTTTACCCTTGTGATTTTTTTTCGGGGTTTTGTTCCTAGGGGTATTTAATTACCTCGAATTATTGAGTTTTATGTCGGGTTCCTTCTTTAATCAAGCCTTCATTGGAGATAAATCGGGTTTCGGAGTTGGAAATTAAACTTCGATGTAGTTCTAGTAAAACTACGTCGTTTTGGAGTTCTAACAAAAAAAATTGACTTAGGGTGGGTTGACCGCGCCTAAGCTCAAAACGGCGTTGTTTTGAGCTCGGGCTGGTCAAACCCTAACCCTTTTTTCTTTTTTCTCTTCTCTTCTTTTCTCCTCTCTTCCTTTTTCTCTTCCGCCGCCCGCCCTCGTCTCTCCTTCTCTCTCTCTTTCGTTCTTGCTTTTCTCGCCATAGGACACAAACCCTGCCGCCGCCCTCATTTACATCTTCTCTCCCACATCTGGAGTCGTCCCCGCCGTTCCAAGCGCAGCCGCATCCACGTCTGCAGGGGAAGAGGGCTGCTCGTGGACGGACTTATAACGGAGGAACCTAGGTCGCCTTGGCCTGCGCTCGCGAGACGAGGCTCGGGGTTGGATCGAGCCGTCGCACCGCCATCTTCTCCGGTAAGCTTTGCCCCCTAATCCTTCCTCTTCTCTTTTCTTTCTAGGTTCTGTGTTGATTGGTGTTTTGTTGTGTGTTGTCGGTTGTGGTGTTGTTGGGGTTTGTGTCGTGGACGGCTGTGGGTGGTTGTGTTCGATGTGGTGGCGGGAATGGTGTCATGTCGGTGGCCGGATGCGGTGTTGTTCCGGTAGAGTAGTGCTCGGGTGCTGTGTGTGTTATCTCCGGGCGGAGGAGTGCATCTCGGTGGTGCCGTGCGTGGTGGTCGGTGTTATGACGGTCTGAACTGAGGCTCGGGTTCCGTGGTTTAATACGTGAAGTCGAATAGTGTTGTGAATTTTCTCCTCCTTTCAATTCGTTATTGTTTTGTGTTTTGGGAATAGTGTTGTGAATGCCGTGTTGTGATATAATCGGGCAGTTTATGGTGGTTGATTGTTGGAACTGTTGTGCTGTTTGCAAGTTCGGGTTGCTACTTCGGTGAGGCTTGACCGGATTCCGGCGACAGGTTACTGTTCCGGAGTGTAGGAGTTAATTTCCGGTGGGGCGGAATTTTTTTTGGGATTCACGTTATTGCCCTGACGATGTGTTATTTGTTGTACACTCTTGGCATGTACTTTTAATTCCGTATTGGGTTGTGTACTAATTTGTCTTTAGTAGAAACCGAGAGGGGTGAGTGAGTAGCACGTGGACGGTTGTCCGATACGGGTAGAACCTCTAGGACGGTAACCATGGACTCAGGAAAATAACCTTAGAACGGGAGTTGGAGGAATAGGGCCCAGGCCCAATCATATGTTAAAAGTTGGACTTAATTGGATTTAAATGAGAGATGGGCTTAGGCCCAAGGACATGTATGGGTAAATGGTAGATTTAAGGATGTGGGCTTTAGGCCAGTGACCATGAGGATTTTAAGCAGGATTATGATTTTGGACTTAGTTAGGCTTTAAGCCTGTGAACCTTAGGTCCGTGACTTAGAGCTATAGTTTGGTGGGTGGAAGTAAATTAGTCGGGCTGGATTTAACTCACGGTTGCATTGCACAAGCATGCATAGTTTATTTATTGTTGAATATCCTTGTGAGTTATGGTGTCTATGTGTATAGGCACGAGACATAATTCAGGAGCGGCTGGTACTAGTGGTGGACAGACAGAGCGCCATCATAACTGAGGTGACTGTATAAGACTTATATACTTGTATGCGAATACTTGTTGGTATGGTTAGGTAGTACTGCTTGCTGAGTATGCTTCATATTGTTGACTGTGTTGTGTACCTGGTTGTTTATGTGCTGAACTACCGTGACAATAAATTTGTGTTGTTTGTATTGTGTTCCTCTGATGAGTTGTTATTGCCATGCTTGTGATATATGCTGACTTGCTATATCCTGTACATTGTGAGCTTAGGCTCTGTTAGAGAACCTCTGTAACGGTACACAACTTAGATACGACTTGAGGTGACACTTATACAAATTTCATAATTGGTAACATAACATACCTCAACAATTAATAAGTTCTACTGTGGGGCTGTTGACCAGTAGCACTGAGAGGGAAGAGAGGTTACCCCTCGGGTCCTATTATTTTTAGTGAATTGTATTCACAGAGACGGCGACGAAGGAAATTGATGGGTACGCCATCGGTAAGTATATTAGTGACAGTATCCCTCACAGAGCTGGCACCTTGGGGATTTGTCGGGTGTACCTCTTGATTATTTGTTATTATTCATTTCTTTTGGTGAGAGCACCCCTCACAGAGCTGGCGACTTGGGGACTGACGGGTGTGCCCCAGGATTTTGTATTATAATTTCTTTGAGGAGAGCACCCTTCCTAGAGCTGTCGGCCACTTGATTGTTGGTGGTTTTTCCTTGTCGGAACTTACCCATTCCGGTGTTGATATTTATATTATATAAATATGACTATCTTTGGGCTTACGCCCTGGGGAGCTGGCCAGTCGCTACCGCGCCCGACACACACAATAGAGGGCCCTTAATAATGATAATATTGTAATAACCAGATAATTCACCCAACGCTTGTCTGTGTGGTATTTAACACATGTTGATTGTGTGTGTATACTTGTGCTCGTGGACTTACTCACCCTACGAGCCTGTTTTCGTGTGCCTATATGTTTGTCTTATATTGTACATTTAGTAGGCGACTCATATAAATCGCCACCGTGGTTTTACAGATCACTAGTAGCATGTTGACGGTTGCTGTTACCTCGGGTATCAAACTCTTACATTTCAGCAGGTAGCTGCGTTTCCTTCCTGGTGGATCCATAGAGTTGACATGAAACGCCCGAGTCCCAATTTTACAAATAAAATACTTAAATAAAGGAAATTACCAAAATACCCCTGAAATCCGGAACACGAAATCCAATATCAACAATATCCAAGATTCCTAATTAAAACGAGATGTCATAAAGAGCAAATCAATCCGGCTTAACAAGCCACAAAACAACCCGGCATCCTGCCGAAACATCATCAATACATAAACCCGGCAACCCGCCGATAATGTAATCCTAAATCAATAGACATCTCAATAAAAATCCAATGCAGCGGAAGAACAAACGAAGTAAAAATAAGAGAAACAAAACAACATGCATGCCGACTCTATGGATCCAACCGGGAGATCAAGCACAGCTACCTGCTGAGATAACCACGTCCGTACTCTGGAAGGATGGAAAGTGACTGCATGCTATCTAAAGTCTGAAAAACAACGTTGGCGATTATGTGAGTCGCCTACTCAGTGAGCAATATATATCTAATTATGTAAGTGTGCAGATCAAGTCCGAAAGGAAAAAAGAGCAACAAGACAAGCATGAAAACATACAACAACCAGTACTAACATGCCAACACAATCAAGCATACAGTTCATTATTCTCCATCTGTTGTGTGTTAAGTTTTCTTATTATGATTTATTATTCAGGGCCCCTACTGTGTGCGTCGAGCTCGGTCCCGTCTCATGAGACAACCAGGCATAAGCCCAAATAAAACCAGGCACGAAGCCCAAACATATCCATAGAGAGAGAGAGAGAGAGAGACAGAGAGAAAGAGGGAGGTAGAAAGGGGGAGATAGAAGGAGGAAGGTAGAACAGGTCATTACCGACCCATATGCAAATCCGCATAACACTTGCTATTCTGCAAGCAAACCCGAGGGGTATCACTTCCCGCTCGAACCAACCGGTCATCAGCACACAGTAGCCTAACTTCTACTATACTTTATTTTTATTCACAAATTATGAGTTTATGTGTGCCAAGAGATTGTGATTTAACAGGGTTGTGTGATAAAACAGCTCAATCAGATAACCGAGTCTCTGACCCACAATACATCACACCAAACACCCAGAATCACACCACAAGTTATAATCCATAACTAATCCAATCATCCAGCTCATAAGCAAAAAGTACACTTAGGCACACAATACAAATTACAGCATGTTAGCAAACAAGCATGCAACTCAAACAAACCAATCCAACGAGCTCATGCATACAAACCTAAAAAGACATATAAAGTCACCTCAACGACGATTGTCCTGTGGAGCCTTTCCCAAAACAGATCCTCCAGCTCCCGAGGTATTACCCGTGTCTGAATACCGGCACACACAACAAATTACAAACATAAACAATTAAGACGTGCATGCATGTAACCATAATGCTCAACTGAGTTAAACCCGTCCCTAGTTAGCCAATTATGAAATTCCCGGGTCTAAACCCGACATAATGTTCTCTCACCAAAACTCCGAGTATCGGGACCTAAGGTTCACCGGCTTACGCCCAACTAAGTCCAATAAGTAGTTCCCGGGCCTATGGCCCACTCATTATGTCCTTTATGAATTTCCGGCGTAAAGTCCAATCTAAGCCCAATTTCAATTTCCGGGCCTAAAGCCCACTTCCTTAAGTCCTTATTAAACCAATTATAGGATTGGGCTTAAAGTCCGTTACTTAAGTCCAAAGTAAATCCAAGCCAAAGATTCCCGGCCTAAGGTTCTACCCGTGTCGGTAATTACCGGCCTCATACTACTCACACTCTCGGTTTCCACTAAACACAGTTAAGTACATAACCCAATTCCGAATGACTAGTACATGCCATGAATGAATACAAATTGTACATCCAGTATACCGTTAAAATGCCGAAAATCAAGACCCGAGCCTTCGCCAGAATATTCCCGAGCCTCGCCGAAAAATTCCCGAGCCTTTACCGGATACAATATGTCCAAGAAACGCAACCTCATCCAACCAAAACTCACACTTGCTGAGCTTGGCATAGAGTTGTTCTTCTCTCAACCTCTGCAAAACTTGTCTCAAGTGGTCCTCGTGTTCGGCCTTACTACTCGAGTAGACCAAGATGTCATCAATGAACACTACCACAAATCGGTCCAGAAATTCATGGAAGACCTGCTGCATCATACACATGAACACTGCCGGTGCATTCGTCAGACCAAAAGGAACAACCACAAACTCATAATGACCATACCGAGTGCGGAATGCAGTCTTCGGTATGTCTTGCTCTGCAATCCGAACCTGATGGTAACTGTTATTCACCTTTTCCTTACACCTTCTTCATAACCGTCATCCATTATCTTTGAAGTCGCCACCCAAGTTTTATTAAGGGACTAAAACTTGGGAAAAACCCTTCATGTGACTCCATTTAGGCAACCAGTTTAGCGAACCAAAGATAATGGACCCGGGGATTCGTCATGGATGGGAAGGTGTTAGGCACCCATCCATGTTGGGGCAAAATCTTGTGCAATTAAAAATTTTTGTATGCCTTGTGCAAGTGGGTGAGTGTGTTCACCAAAACCAATCAAGAACTGAAAATAAAAAGAAGGGCATGAGAAGAAGATTGGGCTTGAGTTTCCACCACTAGAAACCACCTACGTACCCCGGCGACCGGGTTCAAAGCCCACGTAGTTCTTGCATCAGAAACACAACAATCACATCATCATCAGCATCAGCATCACAACAGAAAGAAAAGGATCAGAATTACCTCTTGCAGCCCTCCTCTAGCTCCTTGATTCGGGTTTCGCCTTACGCTTAGCTTCTTTCCGCACCTCAACTCTATCTTGGATCTCTTCTTGATTCTTCACTTGCTGCCTTGATTAGATGATGCTACCCACGAGATTTCTCCAAAGCTTCGCCTATAAAACTAATTCTGGGCTTGGAGAGGTAGAGTTTCTCCAAGCTTGAAAGCTTTTAGGAAGAGTATGTGTGTAATAATGCGTGTCCTTTGATGTGAAGGGGGAGGGTCCTATTTATAGTGTTCTGGGCTGCCTAGGGTCGTGGACCATCTTAATGATCAGAATAATGGCCGAAAATCTGGACCAAAAACGCGTGGAATCGAATCTCGGTCGAAAATCGGGGAAAAAACGCATTTCAGTGCACCCATGACTGCCATGGCCGGCGGTCATCACGAGATGACAGCCATGTCATGGCGGTCATCCACACATGACCGCCTAGGCCCGGCGGTCATCTCGAGATGACCGCCTGCGCCTACTCGTTTTCACCGCAGTTTCCATTTTTGCTCCGGATTCTCCCCTAATTCCTCCCTGATTGATCTTACCGCGTAATCAACCCCTAGATTGCCCAGAATATTCTCTTTTCTTGATTACTACTCCCCCCAAACATCTCCCAATCAATTAATCACACACCCTCTTCCTATTTCAAGCCTAAATCATACCAAAAACACTCTTGCTATTTAAGGATTGATTTAACTCTGATCTCTCACGAAAATCAGAGTTAAATTTGCCTGCAAGCAAGGTGTTAGTGGGCTTGTACAACTCTGGAGAACATCTATATTCTACTAAATTGGGCTCTTATATCTATCTCCAACCCAAATTGGATTTCAATACGTAAATAAGGCCCAAGCTCATAGAATGTAATACATTCTAGCAATCCGGTCCCTAATGTGACTTAAATCACTTCTTCGTACATGAGGGACCTAATTACCAAAACGTATAAATTTTCATGGGTCAAATTTTTGCCCTGCTCAAGTTGCTTAGGGAATGGAACCGGTGGTTCATAAGCTTTGACTTTAGGCCATATCTCCTTCGGTTGCTCTCTTTTCTGCTTCGCTAGCTTCCACTTGGGAATCCAATTCTCTTGCTCTTGCTTCTTCTCCTTTTCTCCCTTTTCAGGTAACTGCATCTCTACTTTCGGTTGCTCATCTTCTTCTTCTAGCTTAAAGATGGTGTCGGCTTAATCTTCTTTAGGTGGATAGGGATCATCTAATTGCTTTCCGCTTCTAAGAGCTACAGCCTTGCTCTCTCGGATTAACTGTGCGCTGTCCCGGTAGGTTTCCTGGTGTCCTCATGATCGCCCTGCTTGCTGCGCAAGTTGCATCTCAAGAATCTTCGAGTAAGTCTCCATATTCGCCATCCGATTGTTGAATCCTTGCATCATCTCCGTTTGCATACGTTGAGTCTCCATTATGGCTTTCATTATAGATGTAAGGTCCATGTCTTGATTCTTCAGAATTTGCATGCTTGAACTCTTCAACCCATAATCGTTCCTTTGAAAGTTGCTTTGCTGGTTCGGGTTGCTCTCCCTCCATGAGAAATTAGGATGATTCCTCCATTCCGGATTGTATGTGTTGGTTGGTCCTCGTTGTTTTTGGCGTTGATGAATGTAGTTCATCTGCTCAATCGTTAAGTCGTCTCTGGTTGGACAATTCATTGAATTGTGCCCAGCACCTGCACATTTATCGCAAACTAAACTCAGCATAACAACAGCAACACATGATTTCACTTGCTGACTCAATGAATCTAGCTTCGAATTAAGCATTGTCACTGTCTCCACTTCCAGAATTCAAGCTACTCACTTGTTGTTTGATCGTGAAGAGCTCTGGTAACTGTTACTCGCCATTTTCTCCAATTTCTGATACGCCACATCGGGTGCTTACGCCATGAATGCCCCTCCTGAAGCTGCGTCCAAACTCATGCGCAAAGGCTCATTTAAACCATTAAAGAACGATTGAACTACAAGCCATTCGGGTAATCCATGTTGTGGGCATCCTTGAATAAGATCCTTGTAACGTTCCCATGCTTCACAAAAACTTTCTCCATCGAATTAAGTGAAAGATGTAATCTTGCTCTGGATACGTGTTGCTTTATCAGGTGGATAATATTTGGCAAGAAAAGCTTTTGAAAGCTCCTCCCATGTCTTGTATGTTCCAGCTGCTTCTAACTTCAACCACTTCTTAGCCTTGCCTTGCAAAGAAAACGGGAATAATCGAAGTCGAATTGCATCATCAGTCGCCCCATTGATCTTGATCAAATCACAAATCTCCATAAACATCTGTAGATGTTGATTCGGGTCCTCATTATCCAAGCCTCCAAATTGTTCCTATTGCACTAAGTGAATGAGTGTTGTCTTCAGTTCGAAATTGTTGGCATTGATCGCTGGCCTTGCAATGCTCGACTGCACGATATCAAAACTCGGTGTTGCGTAGTCACGCAATGTCTTGTTTCCTTCTTCTGCTATGATAACTGTCTCGAAATTATCTGCTACAACCTCTGCTTCCTCTTTTAATTCAGTGTCTTGAAGAAACTCCAAGGCTCTACGACTTGCTTCTGCTTTCGCTTGTTCGCGCGTAATTGCTTGTCTAATGTTCTCTCGATCTCCGGATTGATCTCAGGAATTGGACTCGATGAAGCACCGCGTCTCGTCTTAGGCATCAACCAAAATCGACAACACTAAATAAAAAAGAAAACAAAAATCAATTAAATAAAATAAAAAGAAACTAATGCAAAAAATAAAACCTAAAGTAATCTAGCTGCAATCTCAATAGTATTAAAACCGTTTGTTCCCCGGCAACGGCGCCAGAAAAGCTTGATGCGTTTTATTTACGCGTGACTTTTTCAAATTTATAATTCTTGATCAATTCACAACACGGCACACAAATAACTCACGAGTAAACGCAACGATTGTTAACTGCAAGCGCACAGTATACTATGTAGTGTAGTAGTCTAATCAAGGTCGATCTGCGGAACAAGGGAAATAAGTACTACCTAATGTCACAACTTATGATTATCTAGGAAAATCAATTAAAAGAGTGATGTCGAAACTAATAAATAAAAAGAAATAAAATTACAGACTTAATCTAAAGTGTGGTTCTATCGATATCTAAAACAATCTAGGAAATCGGGGTTCACACAATTACTGTCTAGGTTTATTATTCATGGAATCGATATCTCCTATTGATGTGGGATTGTGGACAATTGTTTCTAATGTCTTAATCCTCAACTCTCGCATGTTGAATCAAATATTCAGCAAAGATTACTACCTAGCTCTTGCATTGCCTAGCATCAATACTAAACTCATTAAACACAAAACAATCAATCAAACCCTAAAAAACTATCAGCTCTCGCAGATTTTAGCATCAATCAATCTATGTTCTTCTAGGTATCATCATATAAATCACGCAGCTCTCGCATGTTGCAATCAATAAGAATCAATCCAAAGTAGATAATAAATTCGGCACACATAGATTGAACAATCAACACAATCAATTGAATAAACATCAAACCATATATAATAAAACCATAGAAATAACTGGCTACATCACTAATCCTAGATTAGAGAATTAGTTCATCATAATAAAATAGCAAATCATCAATATCTCACAAGAATTCATCAAGTAAACAATTAAACAGAAAGAGAATCGAATAAAAGAGAGAGTAGTGAAGTCGGGTAGCCGATTTGTGTTGGTGATGATGGCGTCGAGTTGTGCTCCTATGGTGACGATTTCTGCTGCAATTGGACTGGTGATTCTGTGACTCTAAACCTTCAAATCTTTCTGCAAAAATGTTGAATTGTTGTGGGGAATAACCTTTGAAATTGGATAAGGAATTCAGCACCACCTAGAGGATCCAAAAGCGTGAAAATTCTAACCCTACTAGTGTGTGTGACCTAAAAACTAACCAATTCGGCAGAGCTTCGCCCTCTGACTTCAATCTCCTGAATATGTCGACCTAGGGTGTCCTTTTGTACTGTTTTTAGCTGCTGGAAGTCGGTGGGGCTCTCCTTCTTTGAATGGAAATTAAATTCTTGACTTGCACTCCAAGTTGGACTTTTGCCTGTTTTCTGACCCGAAAATTGCACGCCAATTAACTCCTAGAAGAAGTCCTAACTGGGCATTGGGCTCTTCTTCATAGTTATACATAATTCTCTCAGCTTTCTTTCCATAAAAGAAACTCTTCAATTAGACTTCTGTAGCTTAAGAAATCGCCGAAACACTGGGCCTGGGTCGGCACAGAAAAATCTGCATCCTGGGCTGGATTAAAATAATTATTGCTCCTTCTAGACATGTCCAAAAATTATGCATTTTAATTCATGGAAAGATCTGGAAGTCTATTTTCGTCTACAGTTGGTCTCACTTAATTTTTATGCCTAGAACTCCAGAAATCTTCAAAATAGTCGGTTGTGCTCACTGCAGAAAGTTTCCTAAATTGGGTCTGGTTTCCAAACTTGGCTAAAAAGCTTCCATCCTTCAATAAAAACGATAAATTCCTGATAAAAATAGTTAACCAGCAAAATTGAAGTACCAATTGACACAATGCATGAAAACACACAATAATATAAAGATTATACACATAATCGACCAAGAATACATAGTAAAAGCCATTCAAAACCATCATAAAAACACTAACATTTAGATGTTATCAATGGATGATGAATCAACATTCAAACACTAAGGGTCACTTCCTTGTTTTTTCTTTTTTTTTTCACTTTCTTTTTTTCGAGGGGAATGACCTTTATGACCAGGTGCGTTTGGATAAGACTTTAGGTTCATCTTTGGGAAGCAACTTTCCTAAGCAAATGTTCAAGATAGGTGCGGTAGGGTTAACAAGAAGATGAGGTTAGAAGGGTGTTCGAAGGTCAAGTAGGGTGCACGCTTAAAGGTCGATGAGAGTAAATGCTTTGAAATTGGTTAAGGTTTATGGAATGCAGGTTGGTGTTTGGGTTACTTCCATAGAATCAGGTTCTCATAGTTCGTTTGAAGGGTTTCTAAGTTGTGTCCAATGGAACATCATGGTGTTATGAATAACAGATTGCTATATATGCGCGAAGGACTGAGAATATTTTATTTCTGATGTAAATCAAAGTACATTTATTGGATGATAGAACCATTTATTTCAACCCCACATGTCCTCGCCCCATGCTATTCTTCAGTTCCTTCATTCAATTCCCATTCTCATCAAGCACACTCAGCAACTTTGAATCAATTAGATCTTGCAGTTCATGGCGGAGCCTGAAGCAGGTATTTGTGGTATGACGGTGTACTTGATAGAAGTCATAAAATAACTTTGTATCTCCTCTTATCGCCTGGTACGGCTTTGGTTCCAAGGGTCGTAGTAGATTCTTCTTCATACATATCTCAAGAATTTTCCTTAATCACATGGGGAGGGGTGTAAAACGTCTCGGTCTCGGCCCAACATGTGATGAAGGTCCATGCACTATTTTTTCTAAGCTTTGCACCCTTTCTTCCAACATTTGTAATCGTCGCCCATTATCTAGGGAGATCTGGTGGCGACATCTTCCCTCAAATGGTCGATTCCATTGGGTTATTCCTTCCTTACAGCCAGACTTGCCTACTCCTTGCCCTTCTCAATTTACGGCGGTTCCACCTGTGAGCGCATTCATAATTTCCATTAACATCTTCACTACTCGTTCATAATCATAACGACTCTTGGAGTCTTCAGAAGGCCATTGTGGATCTACTAGTTTTGGCAACTCCTCCTTTGTGCATAATTGGAGTAGCTCTACTAGAAGTGGACTGAGTTTCTTTATCAACTCCGAAGGCTCTTTCTGTATTGGTTTGGAAAGTGGCGGGGTGTCAACTTTGATAGATGTGACTCTAGCTAATTCACCCGATCTTTCGTACTCTTCTATTTTCTATCGGGAGTCTCGCAATCTTTCCATCTTGCCCAGGCAATTAGCTTCCTTAGAGTACTTGTTTCTGATACACCACTTCTCGTGATCCTGCCTCACCTTATTTTCTGAGGTACTCATTTTCCGCTTCAGGTCCTCGGCTTGTCGTTCATTTTCTCCAGGTAATGATGTTGTCTTACTGTCAGGATTTAAGGTAAGTGTTTGCATGTTATCCTTCAGTGCCTCGCCCGTGATTACTTTCTCAAACCAAGGTGCCCTCTCTTCTACTTGCACGGCCTCCCCATTGTGCTCGATTTTAGCATCTTGTCCTCCTTGATCCTTAAGTGCAGCCATTTTCCTCCTCAAGTTTTGAATCCTCTCGTCTAACCTTTGCCTCCGTTGTTTGCCTTCTTCAAGATATGTAAGTTCTTTGTCTATTGGCTTCTCAGCACATTTTTAATCAATGCATGACTCCATACCGGTTTGCTCCTCTGGCCCAATCACAAGTTCTTCCCCAACAATATTCCTGAGTGCAAACTCCCAGAATTGGTCCTCAAGTGCCGATAAGAGCCTCGTATTGCTCATCCCTTCGGTGCCCTGTCTACATGCTTCGCTCGTTATCCCCCTCAGTGCCTTCACCATCTCATTCCAGCCGAAATGCATGTTACCTTTGACTTCTTGAAGGTTCGTTCTCCTAATGATGAGTTTCATGGTTATCGGGAATCCTAGACTTTTAAAATACTTGGGCATGACAAGAAAACATGATGGAATGCACTTGCCAAAACAATTTTCTCCCCTTTCTTTTCAAGAACAGAGATTTTCTTATCCTTATGAAGGTCCGCAGTCTAGGGAGATGAAAATATACATAAAGATAATGCACCTTGACTCTTAATTTTATTTGTTCAAAAGAAATATATGATGCGACATCTAATGCATGCAATTAGAGGTTCCTAAGACAGGGTAAACCGCCTACTGAAGGCGTAACACTGAAACCACCATCAATTCCCATACAGACTTGTATCCCTAAGGTGTGTCTTTTAGACTTGTCAATTCATACCACACAACATAAAGCCTTGCATAGAGTTAACACGGCAAGCCCACCGAAAAACTCACAACAAGAATCACACTTAATACATGTACCAAGGTTTGATCCATTATGCATGAGATGCTCAGGGTATGCAGCTGGTTGGGGGGCTAAAGAACTGTTACTAAGGGGTAGCTAGGTCTACTCACATGTGACATAGGACGTCGTGTGAGGTCACTGACCTATTAACCCCTATCACTGCTAAACAGCGAGAAATGGGTTCACTCTAGCCGATAACCCCGTAGGACGGTATGTACAGGACCAGGATCCCCTCACCCTCTTATGGTAGAAGCTTCATCACATAATCTGTGAATGCAAGGCACGTTCATGAGAAACACAAGGCAAACACTAATCAATGATTGCACATAATCTTTTAATCCCTCTTTGTCCCCAACAGAGTCGCCAACTGTGAATACCCGACCCAAAACGCATTGGGCGTATTCAACACCTTCTTCTTAACCATCATCCATGTCTTTGGAGTCGCCACTTGAATTTTATTAAAGGGGAAAATTCAAGGAAAAACCTTCCTTAGGCAACCAATGACTCCATAAGGCAACCGATAGCGAACCAAAGATATGGACCCGGGGGTTTGTCACGGATGGGAAGGTGTTAGGCACCCATCCATATTGGGACGAGATCATGTGCAATCAAAGATCAATACATGTCATGCACAAACAACACAAAACAAAAGTAAAAATAGAATTAAAGGATAAAACAAAAATAAATAAATAATTGAGCTTGCATTTCAATCCACTAGAAACTGCCTACGTACCCCCTATCATGGGTTCAAAGCTCACGTAGTTCTTAACATGAATCATACAACATTCACATCAATAGCATCATCACGTCACAGTAGCAATCAACCAATAAGATTTGAACGGTTTACCTCTTGAAGCCCTCCTCTTGCTCCTACTTGCTTACCACTCTTAAGCTGAATTTTGACAGAAATTCAACCGGTAATTCGGGGTACAAGGAGGCCTAATTGGTGTCTGGAATGAACAAAAGTTGTAGATCTACTTTTCAGCTTTCCAGGGATACCAAGACCGCAGCAAAACGATGTCTGCAGCTCTAGATATCGCCAAAATACTGAGACTGCGTCCACTGGAACCTTTCTCTCGGGTTTAGCACTTCTTCTCCATCGATTTACTTGAATCTGACTCCTTGTTCTTCTCTTCTTGACCTCCTGCTGCTATTGACTCCTTGCTACTCCTCTCCATGAATTTTCTCCAGAATTTTGACCCTTTAAAGGGTTCCTAAGCTTGGAAATAGAGAAATTATCCAAGCACCTAGCTTATGTGTGTATAGAGGGAGAAAGAAGAGAATTGGTGCCTTTAAGGGTGAATGGGGGGTCCTATTTATAGTGTCTGGGGGGTCTGGACGTGGTGTTGATATAAGGGTCGGGATTGAATCTCTAGATCCAACGGTAGATACCCAAAATCAAGAGAAAAGGAAAAATCAGAAAAACTGCCAAAACTGGAAGGGAAGCCCGCCAAGCACCGGTGGTCATCTCGCGATGCCCACCATGTGCTGGTGGTCATCTCTACAAGCCCGACAGGTGCTGGCAGTCATGTCGCCATGTCCGCCGGCATCTGTTTTCAAAAGGGTTATTTCCTTTCCGGTTTTGTGGCGAGGTTGCATGAGCTGATTAATTGGCAGATTGGGGATGTTGGCGAAAGGATCAGCGATATTATTGCCAACGGCGTGCTGGTGCTGCCGCTGCTAGTTAATAAGGCTTGGAGGGATGATCACAGGTGCCCCACGAAGGGGATTAACAACCCCGGGATCGATGAGGTTACCCTCAACATCTCTAGCTTGGTTATTGTCACAGGGTGAGAGGTTGTTGTTGTTGCCGTTATGGGCCATGGTTGCTGTCTCGGCGGTCTCAACTGCCTTTTGTCGCCTTGCTTGCTTGCGGTTCGCCCTAGCAGTGCCTTCAATGTCAGAAACTTGAATTAGCTTGGGATGCTTGCTCCTAGTTTGCAAACACAGCTAGAGAGTCTATAGTGTGCGCTATTAACAACCTGCCACAAGAAAACAAAAAAAATTAGAAAACAAAGAAGGCCTAATCAATTTCAAACACTAAGTAGTATTATTTAGTGTAGTCCCCGGCAACGGCACCAAAAGCTTGTTCGTGTAAAACCAGCTGCAAGTATACAGCGTGCTGTAGTAAATAAGGTCGAATCACAGTGACTGCTGTAAACAACACTGCTGTTAGGATCTCAATTGATTAGACTAAATAACAATTAAATAAATAAAATCGAGATTGGGGTGATAATAAATCGAGATAATAAAGTAAATAGCAGAAATAAAAGTAACAGCGTGTACTGGTGAAAAGATGCAGAAATAAGGGAACCTAGGTTGTCCGGGGTTCACTACAGCTTGCACTGTTCAAATAATAACTTAGAATTTGGTTAATTTATTCGTCTACCTTGTAGGGCTACCTAGCCTATATCATCTACAACCAGCTGTCACTATTATTGTAAACCTATCCTAGTCCCGAACAATCTGTTGTTCGCTAGTGTTGCTTGTCCTAGGGTGCAGTAGGCGCTGTACTAGGTGCTAAATCCTCAACTACCCTAAAAATCTCTCTCGACAATCAGTAAGGTAGAGGTTGAATATGGAACGATCCGATTCCCTAGCTTCACCTGTTCAGTGTTTCACTAAGCCATCTAAATTGTACACAAGGGTTATCAAACCGCATGCACTGTTAAGTTCTCCATAAACAAATCAAGGCATCAACGAATAAAAGAAACCAAACATGAATTATTAGTCAAACATAAAACTGCAGCTACATCCTATAAACCTAGGTACAAGAAATTAGTTTATGAAGAAACTAATATGAACAAAGAGTGTAGCTATCGACATGCTGTCAAATAAAAACCTAAAAGTCTTCACTTTGCTTCTTGCCGAAATCTCCACCTTCTTCTGCTCTGAAAGATGAACTGTTGGAGAAAAGAAGGTAAGTCGATGTGCAAAAAGATGTCTCCCTAGGATTTTTATTTTTTTCGATTTATAGAGAAGCAAATTTCTAATAAAACCCTAAGCCTTGGTCAATAAGTTTTCATCTCAAAATCTATCAGCAAACTCGTCTTTCCTTCCAAGGAGTGTCCATGTGATCATAAATAAGGACTCCTAAATCTTGGCGCAGGCTCCTATTTAATTATAAATTCGGGAATTTGACGCAGCACCCACTGCCAGGATGGATCTGGACGCTGTCGTTGGTACAGATTGAACTGGAACTAGGCAGTCAGCAGCGCGTCGCTGTTTTGGGGCCAAAATTGTCAAAATCCTCTCCAAAAAGGACCTAAATGCACCTAAAGGAAAATAAGAGCAAGTAAAGTAGGATTTGATGCAAAAGCAAGTGATTTCTTAACTAAATGCATGAATTGATGCTAAATGCAAGCCCAAAAGAATACAATGCATGCTATAAAAGTACTGTAATTTTAGGCTCATCACTCCCACAACCTTGAAACCCTATTTTGAATTGTCGAAAAGTCATTGTCATGGGTCAATTCATCCAAAGTACTAACATTCATTCCCCTCTCAAAAAAATTAAAAAAAAAAGAAAGAAAACAGAGAAGGAATATGAGACAATGAATGGTAAAGAAACTGAATCACACACAGATAGTTAAATACAAAACTGAATTACATTAAAAGTAAAGAAAACTATTGAAACAAGAAAGTGCTAATACTATTACTAACATCCATACTACAAGCTAAAATAAAGAAGGAATAAGAGGCAATTAATGGTAAAGAAACTGTATCACACACAGAAACTTAAAATACAAAATTGAATTGCATTTAAAGTAAAAAAAAAAAAAAGAGAAACAAAAAACTGTTAATACTATTACTAACATTCGTACTGCAAGCAAAAATAAAGAAGGAATAAGAGACAATGAATGGTAAAGAAGCTGTATCACTCACAGATACTTAAAATACAAAATTGAATTGCATTAAAAGTAAAGAAAATAGAGAAATAAAAAAGTATTAATCCTATTACTAACATTCGCTCTGCAAGCTAAAATAAAGAAAGAGTAAGAGACAATGAATGGTAAAAAACTATATCCTACACAGATACTTAAAATACAAAATTGAATTGCATTAAAAGTAAAAAAAAATAGACAAACAAAAGAGTGTTAATATTATTACTAACATTCGTACTGAAAAAAAAATAAAGAAAGAAAAAGAGAGAATAAATGAAAAAGAAACTGTATTATACACACAAATCCAGACCTGTATTTATATTAGTTATTAGCTTTAGAGATGAGAGTTTAATCCTTATCAATTTCATATTTTAGTTAAAGGATTTTTATCTTGAAAACAGGTTAAAAAATAGGAATAGGATTTTTTTCTCTGTTATATGTACGCACTTAGGATTTTTTTTTCTAAGTTCTCTCTTTTGTGTTTTAATCGTAATATAGATCAAAAAAAGAGGGAGGAAAGAAAAATATAAAAGATAACATTATGTGAAGACCCAAATTTGACCCACAAATATTTTGCTAAAAATTAGATTCCAAACATGCTTAGCTTGAAGTTAATGAGATGATTTGATTTTAAGTCAGGGCATGATAAGAATTTAATTTAGTAGAATTAAGGTACATTTTATTTCTTTGCTTGGGCTTTTTTAGTTGTTTTTAATCCAATTACATGATGATTCATTTTTTGGTTAGAAATGGGCTTTAGGGTCCAAGTAAATGGATTCTCCAGAGTTTACCCAACCCATTAACACATTTGTTACAGGTCAATTTTTGCTCTGATTTTCTTGGAAAATCAGAGTTAAATCATCATTTATGTAGAAATATTGTTTTTGGCATGATTTAGTATGAAATAGGCATTAAGGAAAATAAGAGCAAGTAAAGTAGGATTTGATGCAAAAGCAAGTGATTTCTTAACTAAAAGCATGAATTGATGCTAAATGCAAGGCCAAAAGATTACAGTGCATGCTGTAAAAGTATTGTAATTTCAGGCTCATCACTCCCACAACCTTGAAACCCTATTTTGAATTGTCGAAAAGTCATTGTCATGGGTCAATTCATCCAAAGTACTAACATTCATTCCCCTCTCAAAAAAATGAAAAAAACAAAAATAAAAAGAAAACAGAGAAGGAATATGAGACAATGTGAAACGCCCGAGTCCCAATTTATCAATATAAAATATAATCTAAGTATAAAATGACTAAATTGCCCTTATCATTCCCGGGACACGAAAATAAAATCAATTGAAACACCGTATCCCAAATCATCCATTAGGTTAATTATATCATGTGAAGTGGCCAAAATGCCTTTCTGCCCCGGGATACAATAAAATCAAGAAAATAATTAATTATGCAATATACAGACAATACAATATCAAAATAGAGTATGCAGCGGAAGACAAATACATAGACAAATATGAATGTAATGCACCCTATGGATCCGACCCGAGGAGGAAAGCACCGCCACTAGAAATCTCAACAACCATCACACCACTAGCAAAAGAACTGATGCAACAATGGGGTGATGGATAAAAGCTAAATGGCGGTTTTATTTTTGTGGCTAAGGGTAAAAATTGGAGAGAGAGAGATGAAGGCAAAATTTTTGAGAGGAAAGGAGTCAGTGTGGCTGCGTGTGAGAGAAAAGAAAAGAATAGAGAGGAGAGAGAGAGGGAAGAGAGGATTTTGTATTCAAGTCCTAGGGTTAGGATTCCACCAACAACAAAACGGTGTCGTTTTAATTCAAAACGACGACACTTCAACCACACCCCCTCCTTTGGTCAACCCTTAAGTCAAAACACACATAAGTGTGTGTTTTATGTTATAGCTCAGCCAAAACTACGTAGTTTTTAGACAAAACTACAACACACCTTGTATTTCTCCCCCAAAATACAAGTAAATTCTAAAAGAAACTCGATGACGGGTCAATATCAACATTAAAGAAAATATTTCCAAAGAAATAAATAAAAATAATAATAATGATAAGAATCTTCCTGACCAAAATCTCCTGGAAATTCTGTAAGGGTAAAATTGGAAATTAAATACCGAAAATTTTGAAAATTCCGTGAAAATCAATTAACGAAAATCGGGGCATTACAGTTCTACCCCACTTAACAAAATTTCGTCCTCGAAATTTACAGAACAAATCAAGCCACCAAGTGCTTAACCGACACAACGGTGTCATCCGGTATCAAAATACCGTTGGCCAAAACCACCAAGTAGAACCATCATGTCCTTCAATCACACTTCCAAGCAAGAACTCAGATATACCAAGTCGATCATCGACTTTAGCCAAACATGATCAATAGAGCATAAGAACAAAGCATTAACCCAAGAGTTTTATCCATTCATCACCACAATCATTTATACCAGAATCCGTAAACCATCACATTTATCATCACTCGAGCAAATATATCCAATCTTTTAGCACATTAAGCATATCCTCAAATAACCGAACCCAAAATTGTTACCTAAGTAACAAGATCATCAATCCCATAGTGAATACCTCAGGACCAAAATCCATAATCTATTTCATGTTCCGAACCTCAAAACATTTCCTTCTCTCACGCCAATTCAGCCAAAATTTGTATAAATCTCGAAATCATACCTTAGGCATTAGAACACAATCATTACAGAAGTATCACAGTTATAATTCTATACCTTGGATTCCTCAAGAAACAAACATCCTTGCGTAATCCATACTTATAAATCTATCTCTCGAATCATAATTACCACAATCATCATAACCCTTTTGATAAAGAACCCAAATATTACAAGTTCATTCCAACACTTCACCCTATCATACTCCAAACATTTAACTCACATCGCCCAAGACGAGCTCATAAATCTAGCCTTATAACCCAAACAATATCAACATCCACAAGAGATGAGTAAACCTAAACCTCAACAGGAGTAGTATAATCAAAACTTCCAATTACATCACCGTTAGAAGTCAAACCTCAATATGAACACAATATCAGCATCCTCAGCCCACACACGAAGTATAACCTCGACAAAGATTCATGACCAAAACTTTATTTGTCACAATCACCTTTAATATCTCAATCTCAACAAATTTAAGTACCTCAAATATCGTTAAAAGATATTTCCCCATACATATCATTAGATCAACCTCAAATTAATTCAAGAATTTATCAGTTCCCTTCCCGAACAAGATTGATCCATATATAACTCACAAGTAAATTCAATCCTCGAGCTCAAGTAATCATACCACAAATAACATGATCATCAAGATTACAGGAATCATATCCATAAGCATCATATCCGATCATCTCCTAACAGATGCAACATCCAACAACAAACTGATGGTTCTTACTTGCATTGGCCAGTTCCATTTCTGGAACTATCAGACATGTTGCCGTAGGAAAACATCTTCCGGCAACAACACAGGGAGAACCAACAACAGTGTACTCACACAGACAAAGAGACGTAAGAGTCTACACCGACTCTAATAAAGCAGTGGATATTCCACCAAAAAAAACTTTGCAACAGCCTAAACTGTAAAGGAAAACATGTCATATCAATGACAATACCGGGTCACTCCGACCCTCAGCAGGTGCGTGTCCTCCACCGGATCCATAGAAAGACTCACTATATGAATGCATATGACAATGCAACATACGACTTAAAAAAAAAAAAAAAACTCATGCACATAAGAGCACAGAACATATCAAGACATCCCAAAGGATCTACAACCTGGCTTCGCTACCAACTGAAACGCCCGTGTCCCAATTTATTAATATAAGTTATAAATTAATTATGGATTGACCAAATTGCCCTTATCATTCCCGGGAAACCCGTATCCCAAATCATCCATTAAAGAATGTATAGCATGTGAAGTGACCAAAACGCCCTTCTACCCGGGATACAATATCAACAACATAATCAATGAACAATTGTACAAATAAATTACACAACAACGAGTATGCAGCGGAAGACTACACATAAGATAACATGTATGCAGTAAACTCTATGGATCCGACCCGAGGAGAGGAATGCACCGCCACCTGCTGATATGCTCTTCTGATCATCGATCAGCTATCCTGTGTAAAACTGTGAGGGGGTGAGACCAACCACTGTCTCACCGCAGACAAATAAACCAATAATATACAATTACAAATCAACTACAAGTACACCGGCATCACACAATAGCAACCACAATACACAGAGCAGGACATCATCAAACTACAACCAACACTTGTCATTACTTATACTATTATCTTTGTTATTGGTATAAATATTTTATTAGGGCCCTCTACTGTGTGCATCGAGCTCGGTCCCGTCTCATGAGACAACCAGGCATAAGCCCAAATAAACCAGGCACGAAGCCCAAACATATCCATATAGAGAGAGAGAGACAAAGAGAAAGAGGGAGATAGAAAGAGGGAGGTAGAACCGGCCATCACAGGCCCACATGCAAACCCGCATGCCATCCCGAGGGGTATTATTTCCCGCTCGAACCAACCGGTCAACAGCCCCACAGTAGACTTTATTATAATTCGTTACTCTCATTTATTCTTTAAGAGTTGTACCATACGTTATTGTCAAACTTCATTGTGTGGATTTAATATCTTAATCTCAAATCCGGGCCCCAGCCCATAGTCCACCACACAAACCACAAATCTATATCTCATGTGTTTATCATAACCATACAAGTCATACTAGACAGGCACAATACATCACATCAGACAAACAGGCCACATCATCAGGCACACCACGTCATAGGTAACATCAACATAATTCACTTTGCAAATAGCAACAACAGCACAACAGGCAAGCATGCATACAGCATTAAAGACCAAACAAATAACACCACTTTATATTCCAAGACAATTAACCGAGCATTGTAGGCAGTAATGCATACAAAGGTTTATAAGTCCTCACCTTGGCCATAATAATTGTCTCGGAAGCCAAAGCCTTAACCCGCCTCAACATTCCTATGTCCATAACGTCCTACGAACATACACCTCATATAAGAAGTTTATTCATGACAATTGAGTAAATGCATATTAATAACATGATCTCGAGTCAAATCCGTGACACTAAGCTCGTTACTAAAGATCAGGGTCTAAATCCAAACAACACAAATCCCAAGTTCCGTACTTAACTTAACTCTGATTGTAGTCAATTGGGCCTAGAGTGTATTATCCCAAATCTCCAAAATACAACTTTGGGCCTAAAGCCCACATCCATATTAGTCATTGGGCCTAAAGCCCATCGTAAATTAATTACTTTTTATTGGGCCTATAGCCCATAAATACCAAAATCACTATTAAACCCAATCACATTTTACTTTGGGCTTAAAACCCATCATTAAATCCATATTAGACATAGTGTATCTTAAATGGGCTTGGGCCCAATCCGTCATGAAAATCATAATACGTAATAAAACCCGAGCCCAGCCTTTCCGGCCCAACTGTCCTATCCGCATCGGTGGAATTCCGGCCATGCGTCTCTCAACATACCACCCTCGGTTTCCACTAGTCTATCTCTTTTTAATACATCAATTACTTCTTTACAATAAACGACATGCTCGGAAAAAGAATATACGATATCGTTCCAAAATTACCGTGCAAGGCCGGTTAAAATTATTGTCTCGCCGGAAAAGAGTGTCTCGCTGGAACAGTAACTGTAGCCGGATTCCGGTCAATCCTCGCCGGAATAGTGACCCGAGACGCCAGAAAAATCCACAGCAACCTGCCCCAATTCCAGAACCCACGCCAATCGACTTTAAGTCCACAAACAACAACATAGAATATCAAAACGGACAAAGGAACAAATTGTGACTTTGGTTTCTTACCGGAATTGCCTACCCTCAACTGTTTCGCGTCTGCCAAACATCAAATCCGAGTCTACGACAACAACCCGCACAATCCAACAACCGCTCCAGGCCTCGCCTCGATCGAGTACCTCCAGACCCGATACCTGCAGAAGGACTCACCGTCAATAACCCAACACCGCGCAGACCGACCACCATCCGACGGCCACGCATCCCCTGCAACCGACACTCGCAACCAGCCAACATCAAACCCCCAAACCAAAAGAGACCCCGCTCACAGGAGAAGAGAAAAGAAGGGTGGCGCCTTACCAGCGATGGCGGCAACGGCGGCGGCGGTGTGGACTCGAACCTAGTCCTCGAGCCGCTGCTCATCCTCCTCATCTCGCCGGAAAGAACCCGCACCACCAGACGTCGGACCCGCATAAGACCAACACCAAACTCATCGGCTTCCCTCCACATCGACTATCAACCTCAAACCACCCCTCGCTGTTGCATCCACAACGGCCAGACCCGGACCAAGAACGCAAGGAAGCCGGCGGCGCCTTCTGTCCACGCGCTACGCTCCACGTCGCGTGCAAAGCCTCGCCCCTCTCGATCTCCTCTGCAACAGCAACGACGGTGGCTCAAGGAGAAGAAGCACGAGTGGCGGCGGCAGCCATTAATGCCACGATTTGAAGGGGAAGGAGAAACTGGTGAGATTGTGGGAGAGAGGTGAGGCGGCGGAAGAGAAAAGAGAAAAGGAAAAGTAAGAGTGAGGAGAAGAAAAGAAAGAAAAAGAAGGTTAGGGTTGGCCGGCTTGGACCAAAACGACGTCGTTTTGGCCCGAAGCGCGGTCAACTCCCCTGGTCAACGCACGCATAGTATTAGGTTTTCTTTTTTTTTTTTCCTTACTACAGTCCAAAACGACGTAGTTTTGATGAAACTACGATATACACCATATTTCACCCCGAAACTCCAATTGTACCCAAACGACCCGAATAAGGATAAATTCTAAATGTAAAAATAATATTTTCAAAGAGAATAAATTGATAATAACAATAATTTCATAGCCAAAGACTCCCGGAAAATCCCGCAAGGGTAAAAATGGAAATTAAATACCGAAAGTTTTGAAAATTCCGAAAAAATAAATTAACGAAATTCGGGGCGTTACACAATGAATGGTAAAGAAACTGAATCACACACAGATAGTTAAATACAAAACTGAATTACATTAAAAGTAAAGAAAACTATTGAAACAAAAAAGTGTTAATACTATTACTAACATCCATACTACAAGCTAAAATAAAGAAGGAATAAGAGGCAATTAATGGTAAAGAAACTGTATCACACACAGAAACTTAAAATACAAAATTGAATTGCATTCAAAGTAAAAAAAAAAAAAAGAGAAACAAAAAACTGTTAATACCATTACTAACATGCGTACTGCAAGCTAAAATAAAGAAGGAATAAGAAACAATGAATGGTAAAGAAGCTGTATCACACACAGATACTTAAAATACAAAATTGAATTGCATTAAAAGTAAAGAAAATAGAGAAACAAAAAAGTATTAATCCTATTACTAACATTCGCTCTGCAAGCTAAAATAAAGAAAGAGTAAGAGACAATGAATGGTAAAAAAACTATATCCTACACAGATACTTAAAATACAAAATTGAATTGCATTAAAAGTAAAAAAAATAGACAAACAAAAGAGTGTTAATATTATTACTAACATTCGTACTGAAAAAAAATAAAGAAAGAAAAAGAGAGAATAAATGAAAAAGAAACTGTATTATACACACAAATCTAGACCTGTATTTATATTAGTTATTAGCTTTAGAGATGAGAGTTTAATCCTTATCAGTTTCATATTTTAGTTAAAAATTTTTATCTTGAAAATAGGTTAAAAAATAGGAATAGGATTTTTTTCTCTGTTATATGTACGCACTTAGGTTTTTTTTTTCTAAGTTCTCTCTTTTGGGTTTTAATCGTAATATAGATCAAAAAAAGAGGGAGGAAAGAAAAATATAAAAGATAACATTATGTGAAGACCCAAATTTGACCCACGAATATTTTGCTAAAAATTAGATTCCAAACATGCTTAGCTTGAGGTTAATGAGATGATTTGATTTTAAGTCAGGCATGATAAGAATTTAATTTAGTAGAATTAAGGTACATTTTATTTCATTGTTTGGGCTTTTTTCGTTGTTTTTAATCCAATTATATGATGATTCATTTTTTGGTTAGAAATGGGCTTAAGGGTCCAAGTAAATGGATTCTCCAGAGTTTACCCAACCCATTAACACATTTCTTACAGGTCAATTTTTGCTCTGATTTTCGTGGAAAATCAGAGTTAAATCATCATTTATGTAGAAATATTGTTTTTGGCATGATTTAGTATGAAATAGGCATTAAGGTGTATTTATTCTGTTATGGAATAATTTAGGGGGAGTGATAATCAAGTAATGGAGTGATTCTGGGTTGATTAGGGGTTAATTACGCTGTAGGAATAAATCAGGGCTGAATTAGGGGGTTGGGGGTCCGAAAATGGAAAGAACGGGTGACACGCGGGGCAACCGACCGTCCTCTCGCGACGACCGCCAGATTCTGGCGGGCATCCACTCAAGACCGCCGGACTGGCAGTCAAGCTGTGGATGACCACTTGCAGCAGCGGTCATGTCCTCCCAGATTCGCCCAAATCTCCGATTTTGTTTCTAATTTCGATCCAACGCGGTTTTGGACCAGATTTTCGGGCATAATCTTCACCATTAAGCAGGTCCACCCCCTAGGCTTCCTAAAGCACTATAAATAGGACCCTTCACACACATTTTAAAGGGATCACAAACTTTTCTCACATATACACCTATAAGCCTTGAGTGCTTAGAGAAACTCTACTTCTCGAAGCCTAGAAATGCATTCTTTAAGCAGAAACTCTGGAGGAATTTCATGGGAGGCTTTAGCAGTAGTCCAGCAAGGAGAGGTCAAGAGGAGGATCAAACATAGAGTTTCGAAGCGGCAAGAAGGTGGGTGTAGAACTCAACCCATTGCAAGGAGCTAGAGGAGAGCTACAAGAGGTAACACTATCTTTTGATTGATTTTTGTTGATTATATGCTGATGCTTTTGATGATGTAAGTGGCCGATTTGTGCCATGTTTAGAACTACGTGGCTTTGACCCCGATCACTCGGGTACGTAGGTAGTCTCGGTCTTACAACGGGATGCAACCCAAATATTCTTCTTCTCTCCTTCTCTTTATTTTCCACACATGCACACTTGCACCAGGCACACTTGCATTTTATAATTGCACATAGTCTCAACCCAACACGGATGGGTGCCTAACACCTTCCCATCTGTGACAAACCCCGATCCCATAACTTTGGTTCGCCATGACCATGTAGCCTAAAGGGACTATATTAAGGTTTCTCCCAAGTTTTCATCCTTAATAAAACTTGGGTGGCGACTCTAATGTTATGGGATTGACCCGAGGAAGAGGGTGAAAGGATTAGGTGAATAGGACCAAATGATTTTGGGTCGGGTATTCACAGTTGGCGACTGCACTAGGGAAGTAGTGGGTTCAAGAGACTTTGTGCAATTTTTGATTCTTGTGTGCCATTTACTTGTCATCATAAGTGCCTTGCATTCATGATAATTGATGTGAAGCCTTTACTGTAAGAGTGCGAGGGAATACAAATCAACTACATGCTTTCCTTAAGCGATAGTGGTTTGAGTGAACCCGTTTCTTGATGCTTAGCAATGATGGTGATTAATTAGCCTTGGACCTCACGCAATATCCCTTATCACATGTGAGTAGGTCAGCCTAGTCCCTAGCGGCAACCTTTTGGCCCCCAACCAGCTGCATACCCTGAGCATCTCATGCATATTGAATCAATAAGTGGTATGTGCATTTTGTGTGATAATTATTATATATTTCAGTATATGTAAATATGATGTTTTTTATGTCAATAAATTAAAAAACATAAAAAAATTCTAGAGAAGAGTATAGCCCGCTTACCGGCTAGTGGGACCGCCGTGCTAACTGTGCGTAGGGTGCTATATTGTGTAGTATGAATTGATAAGTCCAGTAAACAAACCCTAGGGATGTTAGTACACATGTCTAAGCCGATGACAATTTTTTTTGGTGTTGCTCCCCAGTTGACATATATGTTCAGTCGGTCTACCTTGTCTTAGGGAATCCACATTTGCAAACAATTGGCATTGCATCACATGTTTTTCAAAGCACAAGAACGGATTCAAGCTAGGGTGTCTCATCCTTCGATGTCTAACCCTTTTTTAACCTGAGTCTTCATGAGATATACACCTTATAGAACCAATTTCAATTGTCTTGGAAGAAAACAAAGCTTGAGTTTAAGATTCCTGATGACCATGAACTCCATCATTAGAACTGAACCCTTATGACACCAGGGATGGGTAGTGTCTTAGTTGGAAGGAAATGGTGAAGATATTAGGGATGATGGATATATCACAAGGCGATGAATCTCAGTAGACAGGGAGATGTTGAAGACATCGAAAGTCATGGTGGTATCATAAGGGGAAAGGTGGGAAGAAGACAAAGGCAATGACGAAGCATCAACTTAAGACGCCGAGATGACTTTGGCCTTTCTTGTGAGAGGAGATGCAAGCCCCAATATTTATGGTCGTAGAAGTGAGAATGGATGACCTGGTTGGGCCTTCTCGTGAGAGGAGATGTAAGCCCCAACAATTATATTAAGAGAGGTGAGATGAGGTAATCTGGTTGAGCCTTCTTCAAAAATACAGAAGTAAGCCCCAATCTTTACTTGTGAATCGGGCCAATGTTCCAAAACAAAAAGCCGAGATGAGAAGCTGAGAGAAGAGCCATATGATGAGGGACCAAATTGTCAGGCCAAGTCGAGTTGTCAAATCGCAATGCCAAGTCGGGAAGCCATGGAACTAGGATGCAAAGCCGAGCTGAGTTAATGAGGTTTGAGTATACCAGTTAAGACAAGCTGAGGGGTCTTCTGATGGGTAGCAATGTAAATCCAGTCTTGGGGAGGAATAGACATGAGTCGTAAGGAAGAAATGATGGGGGGCAAAGGAATGACCGTGGGATATGATGTTGAAAGGGGTGATGGGAGCAATGACAAGGCGACATTAACATGGGGGGCAATGAGATGAGACAATAGGAGTGATGCATTCCAAGGGACCACTCAATAGTATTTAGGGTAGATGAGAACTACGAGTATGGGGGAAAGTTGAGTAGAGACCACGGGCTAAGGTATTAAGCATGGGTAGAACGATGATCAAGAATTGGGAGGGGTAGTATAGTTGTTCTTTAGAGTCTAGAGGTTGAGTCAAGTCAAAAGGAGGCAAGGGTTAAATCCTATGCCCAACAATCAACTTGGTCATCATTTGTACTTTAATTTTCAACATAAGGAATAAAACTCTAATTTCCTTATTTTCTGTGTATATAGGACAAGTGGTGCATGACTTCATGACATTCCATTGGATCATTCTAGGGGACCATAAAAAGAACTATGAAGACCTGATTCTGTAGAAGTAATCCGACCTTACCTAACACATATTCGACCAACCCCAACCAATTCCTAAACACTTACCTGCACTCGCCTTCAAACACTTATCCGACTTGACCTTTGAACACCTATCCAGCCCGACATCCATGTTAACCCCATCACATCTACCTTGAACACTTGTGTAGAAAAGTTACTTCCCAAAGACGAATCTAGTTTTCAAAAGAGTCTTATCCAAGTACACTTGTTCAAAAGGGTCATTCCCCTTGGAAAAAAATAAAAGGAAAAGAAAAGAAAAAAATCGAAGAAAAAAAAAAGAAGAAAGAAAAAGAAAAAGAAAAAGAAAAAGAAAAAGAAAAAGAGAAAGAGAAACAAGGAAAGGGAGGTGACCCTCAGTGCTTAGACAATTCATCATCCATTTCATGAAATTGGGAAGAAGAAATCATAATGACAAGTGTTCCCCTGTTACCTTTGGCCTCCCACTAAACACCATTCTACCAAGCACCCACTATCTTCAGCCTTCCACAAAACACCATCATCTCAAACGCAACTCCACATCCATAAATACGTAGGTAACTCGGCAACGGGCTCTGTCTATTGTAGGTTCCCAGATTGATTCGATGGAAAGATTGGGGTCATCGCTAGATACGCACGCCACACTGTTGGTTGTACTCAGGCCTCTTTTTTAGTCATAAGGTCTCCCTTTTTCGATATGTATTTCATTGTCAATCGAGTCAGCCTCTCTCTCTAAGAAACTCATTTTGAATCTGGTCATCATAAAGCACATCTCTCCAATGGTCTCTTAGACATGTGATTCTAGGTTTGTCTCATTTTAGTTGGTAAGTCTACCTCCATATTGGTCATTCGAGTGCACCCGGCCCCTGTGGCCCTCATCTTGCATTGTAATCCCAGTATTTTATGCCTATGGTTGCTATCCCTACGAGGAGAAAGAGAAAAAAAAAAAGCAAAAAAAGGATCTTCTAGGTTGAAAACCCGAAATGGGCGGTCTAGGAAAAAGCTAGGACAAGCCTGCTAGGTTGAAAACCACAGGGGTGCCCTAGGCAAAAGTTAGAGCTAAAAGGGAAATGAGGATAGCAGCCAACGACAAGGGGCATCCACAGGATGGATAGGATCATCTTGAAGACGATTCACTTGGGTAGTCATGAACAAGCATCTAGGCACATCACCTCCATCCATCTTTGAAGGGGTATCCACTCATCCATTAATTTCACTATCTGGATCTTCGTCCATTAAACCTTTTTAAACAAGGAATGTTCATCCATGGGGTCCTAGCTAACATTTGAAATGATTGGGTTCATAGTCATTGGGAATCTTCTTCTTTGAAGCTTTGGGATTTTGATGGGACAATTCGCCTTTTTTTTAAGTTGCTTAACTTTCACCTTGGCTCGAATGGTTTTCAATGCTCATGCTTCATACTAGGGGCGTTTACGTTCAAGTGCGCTACATCTAGATAGAAAGCACATATGCACGTGGAAGCAGATTGCATTTGCATTCAAGGAGAAACGAGGAAAGGGAAGAAAAGAGAAAAGAGGAGAGACGAGGAGAAAGAAGAAGAGAGAAAAGGGAAAATTTGAGAGAGGAAAAGAGAAGAGGGAGAATGGAAAAGGGAAAAATCAAGAGAGAAGAGAAAGAGCGGGAGAATGAGAGGGAGAAGAGGAAAGAGGAAGAGAGGAAGACATAAAGAGAGGAAGAGGGGAACGTAGAAAGAAGAGGAGTGAGGGGGAGAGAGAAAAAGGAAAAACATGTCATAAGTATTTGCATCAAAGAACAAACATGTAGAAGCTAGGGGCACTCTCATGCATGAAAAGAAGAATACATTGTAGGCATCACTTACAAGTAGAACACAGATTTCTAGAGAAGGTAGACTTGGTTGAGGATGGATGATCAATAAAAAGGGCATCAGGAATTTATGTACACTTCATTTTCCGGGTTTGATGACTGGAGGGGCATGACGTGCCCAAATCTTTAAATAACTTTGTCTGTAGGATAACGGGCATGCCATACCCTCGCCCGAGTTGTAGACATTATGATAGATTCTAAGGGCACGGCGGCTCCCAGCTTTTGATGTTAGTGGTTGATGTTGGGCATTCTCAAATAAGTTGTAAGGCCTAATTTTTATGAAAACATACAAGGGGCATGCTACCCCCTTTTATTGATTGAATCCCAGGGGCATGGCAGGCCCATTTATTCGGTTCAAACTAGATGGATCACTTGTTCAGCTATGGGTTGGGATGCCTAGGAATGACTAGGGGCACATTCAATCTTGATCCAAAAACCATAGTGGGACACTAGGGGCACCTCTTTCACTTTTGGTTTGTATGTCTCAAGGGGCACAACACCCACACCATTTCCAGTAGACAGGGGCTTGGGATCCAGGAAACCCAACCATGAGACAGCACTCTTCTCAAACCCGTGAGATTATGAGGGAACTAGAAATACCAGGATAACCTAGACACATCCAGCCCAAACCTGAGAATGTGAAGAACTCGAAAGTGAGGCGACCAGACCATAAGATGACACCTGAGAGATTTGAGATACCTATAGGTGAGAGAACCAGTCAACCCAGCCAAACGCCAAAGACCCAGTCTTTGCAAACCCGAGAGACTAAGAACCCAAGCACGAGAAAATCAGGAGAGAACCAAAAGTTTGAACCCAGCACCCGCAAACCAAGAGACAAGAGGGACATGGGGTAAAACCGGGACTGAGATATCTAAAACCAAGACGTGGTTCCCACAAAGCTTGAGATCCAAACTAAAGTCGGGACGTAGCTCCCGCAGATCTTGAGACATATAAGCCAGAAGCTGGGGACCCAGATCTCGCGGACCATGAGGTAAGGGAAATAAACCAAAGTCGTGTACCAGGTGCACGCAAAATTGGGAGACGAGAGGGAACAAACCTGAGGGGACACAGAACCGAAGCTGTGTACCCGGTACACGCAAAATCAAACCTCGAGATAAGATGATTCCCGACGACCAAACCAGGAAGTGGAACCTTCCCGTTGAGAGATGTAGGGTCATGTGATCCCTAAGGCGTAGACAACACAGTCGCGAAGCGACATCTTAGACGATAATAGGGGCATGAGTTGCCTAGAGACTAGATAAGAAGGCTGGGAGACGGCATTCTGACGGAAGTCAGTAGGGAAGCCAATAGGGATGAGATGATTCCCAAAACCAAAACCTAGTTGACAAGGATGGGACTATTCCTTGTCAACAACCCGATAGATGAGATGATTCTATGAGATGATTCTCGAGACCTAGGATGAGATGATTCCCAAATCAAAACCTAGTTTACAAGGATGAGATGATTCCTTGTCAATTACCCGATAGATGAGATGATTCTATCACCTCGGGATGAGATGACTCCCGAGACTTGGGATGAGATGATTCCTAAGTCGAAACCCAGTTGACAAGGATGGGAGTATTCCTTGTTGACAACACGATAGAAGAGACAATTCTATCACGTCGGGATGAGATGATTTCCGAGACTTGGGATGAGATGAATCCCAAGTCGAAACCCAGCTGACAAGGATGGGAGTATTCCTTGTTGACAACTTGATTCTATCACCTCGGGGATGAGATGATTCCCGAGACTTGGGATGAGAAGATTCCCAAGTCGAAACCCAGCTGACAAGGATGTGAGTATTCCTTGTTGACAACTCGATAGATGAGATGATTCTATCACCTCGGGATGAGATGATTCCTGAGACTTGGGATGAGATGATTCCCAAGTCGAAACCCAGCTGACAAGGATGGGAGTATTCCTTGTCGATAACCCGATAGGTTAGATGATTCTATCGCCTCGGGATGAGATGATTCCCGAGACTTGGGATGAGATGATTCCCAAGTCGAAACCCAGCTGACAAGGATGGGAGTATTCCTTGTCGATAACCAGATAGGAGATGATTCTATCACCTTGGGATGAGATGATTTCCAAGACTTGGGATGAGATGATTCCCAAGTCGAAACCCAGCTGACAAGGATGGAAGTATTCCTTGTCGGACAACCCGATAGATGAGATGATTCTATCACCTCGGGATGAGATGATTCCCAGAATCTGAGGGCCCGTCCCTCAAAACTTCAGGATGAGATGATTCCTTGAGAGGAACATGGGCTGCTCTAAAACTTGACACACACCACACATTCATCATTCAAATTTGGTGGTTCCTATCTTATGTTGTTTCGTCCTTGGTTCCTAAGGACTCATCAACGAGGGGCATCTGTGAACACCCAAATTTGACCCACGAATGTTTTGCTAAAAAATAGATTCCAAACATGCTTAAATTGAGGTTAATGAGATGATTTGATTTTAAGTCAGGGCATGATAAGAATTTGATTTAGTAGAATTAAGGTATATTTCATTTCATTGCTTGCGCTCTTTTAGTTGTTTTTAATCCAATTATATGATGATTCATTTTTGGGTAAGGAATGGGTTTAAGGGTCCAAGTAAATGGATTCTCCAAAGTTTACCCAGCCCATTAACATATTTCTTGCAGGTCAATTTTAGCTCTGATTTTCGTGGAAAATCAGAGCTAAATCATCATTTATGTGGAAATGTTGTTTTCGGCATGGTTTAGTATGAAATAGGCATTAAGGTGTAATTAATCTGTTATGGAATGATTTAGGGGGAGCGATAATTAAGTAATGGAGTGATTCTGGGTTGATTAGGGGTTAATTATGCAGTAGGATCAAATCAGGGCTGAATTAGGGGATTGGGGGTCCGGAAATGGACAGAACGGGTGACACGCGAGGCAACCGGCGGTCTTCTCACGACGACCGTCCGGTGCTGGCGGGCATACACTCAAAACCGCCGCCACTGGCGGTCAAGCAGTGGATAACCGCCGGCAGCAGCGGTCATGTCCTCCCACATTTGCCAAAATCTTTGATTTTGTTTCTAATTTCGATCCTATGCGGTTTTGGACCAGATTTTTGGGCATAATCTTCTCCATTAAGCAAGTCCACGCCCTTAGGCTTCCTAGAGCACTATAAATAGGACCCTTCACACACATTTCAAAGGGATCACAAACTTTTCTCACATATACACCTATAAGCCTTGAGTGCTTGGAGAAACTCTACTTCTCGAAGCCTAGAAATACATTCTTTAGGCAGAAAATCTGGAGGAATTTCGTGGGAGGCTTTAGCAGTAGTCCAGCAAGGAGAGGTAAAGAAGCGGATCAAACATCGAGCTTAGAAGCGGCAAGAAGGTGGGTGTAGAACTCAACCCATTGCAAGGAGCTAGAGGAGGGCTACAAGAGGTAACACTAAATCCTCTTTTGATTGATCTTTATTGATTATATGCTGATGCTTTTGATGATGTAAGTGGCCGATTTGTGCCATGTTTAGAACTATGTGGCTTTGACCCCGATCACTCGGGTACGTAGGTAGTCTCGATCTTACAACGGGATGCAAGCCAAATCTTCTTCTTCTCTCCTTCCCTTTATTTTCCACACATGCACACTTGCACCAGTCACACTTGCATTTTATAATTGCACATAGTCTCGACCCAACACGGATGGGTGCCTAACACCATCCCATCTGTTACGAACCCCCGATCCCATAACTTTGGTTCGCCATGACCATGTAGCCTGAAGGAGTCATATTATGGTTTTTCCCAAGTTTTGTCCTTAATAAAACTTGGGTGGCGACTCCACTATTATGGGATTGACCCGAGGAAGAAGGTGAAATTATTAGGTGAATAGGCCCAAATGATTTTGGGTCGGGTATTAACACATTATCTTTTAGTTAAAGAATTTTTATCTGATAAGAATTCATAAACTTGAAAAAATATTATCTAAAAGATAATATCAACGCACTTGCAATTTTTGTTGGTTAATTTTTATTGTATGAACATATATATAATTTTCCTTAGGTTGAACCTTAGGTTTCCTAGGTTTAGTCCCAATTTTCTTCTTTTCAGGTTCATTCTTAAAACCTAGTCCATGTTTAGTTGATTGCAAGTTACCTAAGATAGAATTTAAGTTCTTTTGAGAGGTGTTAAATTTCTTTAAGGTTGTTTCAAGTTTTTCAACTTGTTCATTTAGAGACACACATGATGAACATTCCCTAGTTGAACTTTCCGGTTTGTTACCACTCCTCTTTTCGTAAAACTTATTCTCTTCCATAAGCTTTTCATTTTCATTTGACAACTTCTCCATATCATTTCCTAGAGTTGCAAGTTGTTTCTTTAAATCCTTGTCAATTTTAGAAGCAGAAATATATTCACTATAAAGCTCATCAAGCGCATTTTGCAATTCCTCATATGTAAAATCTTCATTTAGAGAAGTGGTACTTACTTCTTCCGGCTCTTCCTCTTGTGCCATGAGACACAGGTTGGCCGTTTCTTCTTCATCGTTGTCGAATGATTCATCGCCAGAATCACACTTGGGCTTCTTGTAGGTCTTCTTTTCTTTTCCTTCCTTTGCCTTGGGCACTTGGGTTTGATGTGCCCTTCCTCTCCATACCCATAGCACTTGTGTAACGCCCCAGTTTTTCGTTTTTGATTTATAAAAAAAAATTCAGATTTCAAAAATGGAAATAAAATTAATTTATTTTCCATTGGATTTATTAATTATAAGTGGTAATATATCGTATATGAGCTTTGTCGGACCTAAAACGCGTTTCGGGATGAAACACGAGGTTTATCGTAGTTTTAGTTTAAGCTACGTCGTTTTAGGTTTTTTTTTTAAAAAAAAGAAGTCAACCTGGCGGGTTGACCAAGCCAAACCAGACGACACGTCGTCTGGCTGGCTAGGTCAAGCCCAGCCAGGCGCGCGCCCTCTTTCTCTTTTTTCTTTTCTTCTTTCTTTACTCCTTCTCTTTCCTTTTTCTTTCTTCCCGTTTCTTCTCCACTCGGCCGCCGCTGCTCCAACGGTCCTGTCCCCTACGTTCCACTCCATCATGAAGCAACGGTCATTTACCACGTTCTCTTCCTCTCTTCTTCTTTCCCTATCCCTGCATTTCTTGGCCTTTCGTTTCTTTTTCTTTTATACCCGAAACACTTCATCCCCTTCCTCTCTCGCCATCGTCGCCACCACTTTTTGTGTCATCGTCGTTGGGACACAAAGCCACCGCCGCCATTATCTGCCTCTTCTTCGTCTGTTACCGTGAGCCACCACCGTCGCGGGTTGTACGGCGAGGCCCGAGGTCGGCTCGGCCAGTGTCAATCAAGAGGACCCAAGAGCGAAGCTTGGCCCTGTCTCGTGTGCGGCTACAACCTCAACAAGGTAAGCCACCAGTCCCTTCCACCCTTGATTCTTCTCCGTTTCGCCTTTCCGATTTGTGGGTTTTTCGTGCTGAATTGATTTCGGTACATGGGTGGTTCTGCGTGTTGTGCTCGGCAGCGGTGGTGTGCGATGGTTTGCTTAGACGGTATTTATCCTCTGTTTTGTCTTGTCTTGTATATGAATTTTGAATTATTTATCGAAATACATATTTATATATATATATATCAAGTGAATTGTGGGTTACCGAGCGCGGAGAATTAGAGTGTGTGGCCGGGAGGATTTACTGACACGAATAGAATCTTAGGCCGATCAACTCTTGGGCTCGGGAACAACCTTAGAACGGTTTTTAGGAAAAAACGAGCCCAGGCCCAATAATCTCATTTTGAAGTTTAGAATGTTTTATATGGACTTAAAGATATGGACTTAAGGCCTAATCACGGATAATTATATTTACGGACTTAAAGGAATGGGCTCGAAGCCCAATTTCAAAAATGGAAGATATGAATTTAGGGAGGTGGGTCCTCGGCCCCGGAATTCGTGATTAAGGATTTAGTGGGCTTTAGGCCCGAGAATTGTTTATGGACTTAGATCGGTAAACCTTAGATTCCTTTTCTTTGGAGTTATTGATGAGAAAATATTCTTTTGGGTTTAGACCGGAAATCTTATAATCGGATAGTTAGGGTCGGGAGTTACTCGATTGGAGCATACCTTTAGCATGCATACACGTTTTTACTTCTAAAATTGGTTTAGTGATTATATTATGTGCCGATATTCAGGCACGGGAGATAACTCGGGAGCTGTAGACTCAGACTCGGGGAGAAGTCATAATCTGTATTTTTAAGGTGACATTACAAGTCTTTTATATATGTTTTGTGAATGCATGTTGGTGTGGTTCATTTGTTTACTTGCCTTGTTTGCTACATGCGGTAATTGGAATTGTGTGCCTGATTGCTTCCATATGTCAAATTTCGTTAAAAGGATGGTTATGGAATATAACATGATATTATGTTTTGGTGATAGTGTGTGGTTATGGGCCGAAAGCCCGGATGAAACAAAAACACATAGAATTCACACATCCCTGGAAAACATAATGTATTTCAACAGAAATGTAAAGGTATAATTAAGAATAAAATATTTAATTCTACTGTGGAGTCAGCTGGTAGCCCCGAGGGAGGGTTGGGTACCCTCGGGTCACATTATGCGGTTTAGCATGGTTATCCCAGGGGAAGGTAGAAGCACCCCTGGAAGACTTGCACCAGTTAGGTGTGTCTGAGCGCACCCTCAGGGAGCTAGCGGCCACTCAAGGTTTATCGGTGGTTTTTGACCTCAGAATCTACCCCTTCTGAGGTTCGACACTTGGGTTTCACAACCGGATCTGATCAGATGCGCTACCAAGACTTGACTCACAGTAGGGGGCCCTAAATAATAATAAAACACACTGAAACTAAATAATAATACAATAAACAATAAGATGACTATGTGTTGGTGTGTGATTCTGATATTGCTTGTATGCTGTACTTGTGCTCGTGAACTACTCACCCTACGAGCATGACTTCACTTTCATGTATACATAGACTTTTAATGTTCATTGAGTAGACGACTCACATAATCACCACCGTTGTTTTTCAGACCTTAGTTAGCGTGCTGTTCTCACTTTATCTTCGACTTGGAGTTCAGACGCGGATACTTCAGCAGGTAGTTGTGCAGCATCTCTCGATTGGATCCATAGGGCCCATATACATGTTATTTTCCCTACCTTGATTTTTATATTTTTTCATCTTCCGCTGCATGAGGATTAATTTGAGATGTCATAAATGTTTTACTTCTTTATCAGCGTTTTGCCGGAGTTTAATTTTGTGATGTTATTTCGGCGTGATGCCGTGGTGGCTTATGACTTGTTAAGCCGGTTTATTTCTTTCATTTTATGACATCTCTGTGTTAATAAATTTCTATGGAAAATGTTTTTGTACTGAGGCACCAGTATTCGTATCGCGGGTTTCAATGGTATTTTGGGAAATCTCTTTCATTTAATTTTTTTATTTTATTTTATTTTATTAAATTGGGATACGGCTTTCACAGCTTGGGCGGACCGGACAGCTTCCTTCCTTTCCTTTCAAATTCCTTTTTCATGAATTTGTGGAATTTTCGGATGACAAGTCTGAATTCTAGTTCGTCCTCACTAGAGTCCAATTCGGTGGGCTCTTGAATCTTGGAAGTGGAAGCTTTTAGAGCTATGTCCTTCTTCTTGGGTTCCTGCAAAGAGGGTTTAAGAATGGTTGCTTCATAAGTTAGAAGGTTACCTCTAAGGCCGTCAATGGTTGTGTTCGATGTCCCGATGTTTTCATATATTGCGTCGGCTTTAGAGCGCCATTCTAGAGTGAGGCTTTTAAGGACTTATTCTGACCAAGTCCTTGTCGGAGTAGACCTTCTTGAGAGCATTAAGGTTGTTTACGATTTTGGAAAATCGATCGAACATCTCCTCAATCTTCTCATTCTCCATCATTCGAAAGAGTTCATATTCAGTGGTGAGAGAGTCGATTTATGACTCACGAACTTGATCGGTTCCTTCATAGGTAATCTCCAGCTTGTCCCACATTTCTTTGGCAGTTGTGCAGCATGAAATTTTACGGTAATCATCAAGGTTGACTGCAGAGTAGAGCATGTTGATTGCTTTGGCATTATTTTCAACTTTCTTGATGTCTTCAGCATCATACTCTGCCTCAGTTTTTGTCACCGTGGTTTCCTCGACTTTCTATGTTGGAATTTGCTCTTCGGTCTTCATAATTTCCCAAAGAGCATAGTTGTTGGCTTGGATGAAGATTCTCATCCTCTCCTTCCAGTAAGTGTAGTTGGTGCCATCAAAGAGCGTTGGATGGGTGGTGGATTGTCCTTCGAAGATTCCTGCATACAAATTACTTGAAGAAGCCATGGAAAGTTCCTCTCAAACGGTTAAGTCTTTCAGAGATTTAGGCTCCGCTACCAATTGTTAGAATAGGTGCCCTACACTAGAGAGGGGGCGAATAGTGTTTTTCGGACGAAATAAAAAACTTGCAAGAAATAATTGCGGAATTGAAAAAATGAAGGACATGCCGAATTTTTATACTGGTTCACACACACAACTTGTGGCTAATCCAGTCCTCCGAGAGACTCTCTCGAAGATTTCACTATCTACATTAAGCTTCCGGGTGCTTAACAAACTGTTTACAATCCTGGAGTTCGAGTCACACGAACCTCTACACACTTGCTTGAAGAAACCTCACTTCAAGACCTCTCACTTAGAAAGAAAACACTCTTCCTATGAAATTGCTACAAGGGAACAATCCTCCCTTAAGGTGTATGACTCCACTTAAATCTCCAAAGCAAAAGCTCTCTCAAAGAGTAAATTTTGAGTAAACAAGATAAGCTCTACACACTTGCTTGAAGAAACCTCACTTCAAGACCTCTCACTTAGAAAGAAAACACTCTTCCTATGAAATTGCTACAAGGGAACAATCCTCCCTTAAGGTGTATGACTCCACTTAAATCTCCAAAGCAAAAGCTCTCTCAAAGAGTAAATTTTGAGTAAACAAGATAAGCTCTATAAGGACAACTCTTAATCCCCAAGGATATTGGCTCATAAAAATGTGTATGAATGTATAACCATGAATGCTTAATGTGTAGAGAGTTCATTGTTTTAAACAGAGGAGTAATAACTCTATTTATATGTCTGAAAACTTGTATGATCGTTGGGAAATCATTCCAAAACACCTTTAGACAAATAGCATGGAAAGTTGAAAAAAGTTTCTGATCATAACAGCACAACATCGATGTTTAGAATCAAAACATCGATGTTCTGCCAGTAAATATGATTTTTTCGACCATCGGTCACTAAAACATCGATGTTTACCAAGGAAACATCGATGTTTTGGGAATTCTGCCAAAACAGTTTAAAGTCAATTTTCAAGTGAACATCGATGTTGCCATGTAGAACATCGATGTTTTTATAGTTCTGCCAAAATTGTTGTAAACATCAATTGAAAGAACATCGATGTCTCAAAGTAGAACGTCAATGTTTTGATGCTACAAAACATTTTAAGTTCAACGGTCACAAGAACATCGATGTTTGGGATGCCAACATTGATGTTTTTGAGCTTCTGCCACTTTTTCGTTTGAAGGCAGGAACATCGATGTTGTGAAATCAAACATTGATGTTTAATGCTCAAAAATCATTTTCAAGATTGAAAAGGAAATGTTATTTGATGCATGAGAAAAATTAATTTTGTTTAAGCCAATATCTTAGAAGAATTGAGTGTTTAACCTTGTACAATTTATGTTCCTAAATCTTCTTGATTGTCACTTCAATTCTTGTACTCCTTTTCACTTTAATCCTGTGCTCTTTGATCGATTTCTTTTTGCTTTAAGTTTGTCTTCGTTTTGAATCATAAGTCGGTTTGTCAATATCAAAACCTGTATGAGACAAGGAGGCATTAGTTCTAACAATTTCCCCCTTTTTGATAATGATAAACAATTAAGAGTATATGCCAAGTCTTATGGATTCAAAATGAGGTTAATTCCCCTTATGTTTGTCAAGCTATGATTCCCCCTAACTTGATGCATATACTTTTATCTTAATCTTCCCCCTTTTGGCATTAGCAAAAAGAAATGACAATGGCAAACTTTTTTATTAAATTGAAAAGACATGAAGAAAATAAGAGATAAGAGTTTAGAAAGTTGGGCTTTGGCTGTTAGTGTAATATGCCCAAAAGCCAATCAATGGATGGTTTTTTGTAGTCATGTATATACACTAAGGTTATTCCAATAAATATGATTATGAGATAATCGCATGCACATATTTATAACCCTAGAATACTTTGTATTCTTAAAATGTCCCTAGTCGATTATTATTATGGATGGGTTGTAATAATAAATTAAGACTAGCGTATGTTGAGAATTATATGAGATATGAATTCTACATACGGGTACAAGTTAGAGAACTTGTGGACTGGACTGACCCACATAAGAACCCTACATGGAACGTTATATGAT
>MK814803.1:79661-91406 GCA_028386065.3 Turnera subulata
GATACATATATGATATGTATGTGAAAGAAAGTGGTTAATGAGATTAACACACAAAAGAATACACACTTCATTCTTGAGAAAGAAACACATCAAACACTAGTCTCTAGCTCTCGGAAATTCTGCAGCTAGCACTGCGGTTCGGGAGTGCTCGGGTTAGTAATCGTGTGACGATTGCTAGCGGTCATCGACGGTTCGTGTGGATACCATAGAGGAGTCGGATTTCTGTCCGGTTCTTGCTGATTCGGATCATCAGTTGAGTGAAAGATCTCAACCTAACCAGGTACGAATTTTTGTTATTCGGTTTACCCCGTTTCACATGGATCCTCCATTAGTTCCAGGTTTTTCGCTGCGCATATTGTCTCTTTTTGCATACCCGGTTACTTACAGTGGCTCCCGTCATCGTCTTCGGATTGCTGCCCAGCAATGTTTTCTTCTTCTTCCTATCAGCTCCTTCTTCATCACCCTCCACATCCATTGGATCACCTTCCACATTCTCATCAAATTTCTCATCATCATCATCACCATCAACTTCAAAATTGTAGCCATGAAGTGTGGTGTGATATGGCGGAGGCTCATAGTTGACACGGGCAAAGTAAGACCGGAGGGAATGACCCTGTCTTTGAACTTCTGTGTCGATCCTCTCTATTGCTCGGCCCTGTGAATACCTGACCCAAAATCACTTGGGCCTATTCACCTTTCCTTTACACCTTCTTCATAACCGTCATCCAACATCTTTGGAGTCGCCACCCAAATTTTATTAAGGGACAAAATCTTGGGAAAAACCCTTCATGTGACTCCATTTAGGCAACTGGATAACGAACCAAAGATGTTGGACCCGGGGATTCGTCATGGATGGGAAGGTGTTAGGCACCCGTCCATGTTGGGGCGAAACTTTGTGCAATTAGAGGATTTTGTATGCCTTGTGCAAGTGTGCAAGTGTGAGCACCAAAACACATAATAACTGAATATTAAAAAGAAAGGGGAGAAGAAGAAGATTGGGCATGAGTTTCCACCACTAGAAACCGCCTACGTACCCCAGCGACTGGGTTCAAAGCCCACATAGTTCTTGAAATGGCATCACAACAGTCACATCATCATCAACATCAACTTCTCAACAATAATAGGTCAGACAAAAAGGGATTAGGATTACCTCTTATAGCCCTCCTCTAGCTTCTTGGTTTGGGTTTTGTGCCTCCCACACAATTTCCTCCCACTCCTCAACTCAATCTTGGAGTTCTTCTTGATTTTTCCCTTTCCTGCCTTCAATGGATAATGCTACCCACGAAATTCTACCAGAGTTTTGCCTATGGAACTATTTCTTAAGCTTGGAGAGAAAGAGTTTCTCCAAGCTTCAAAGCTTTATAGAGAGTGTTTGTGTAATAGAATGTGTCCATTGAAATGTGAGAGGGGGGTCCTATTTATAGTGTTCTGGGTAGCCTAGGAGCGTGGACCAGCTTAATGATCAAGGTAATGGCCAAAAATCTGGGCCAAAATTGAGTAGAATCAAATTAGGAGCGAAATCGGGGGAAAAAAACGAGTTCTGGGTGCACATGACCGCCATGGCCGGCGGTCATCCTTCCGCTGACAGCCAGGCGGGCGGTTATGGAAGGAAGACCGCCCAGACCTGGCGGTCTTCCCGAGATGACTGCTTGCGCCTGCGCGTTACACCCGTTCTTTCCTTTTTCGATCTCGATTCTCCCCTAATTTCTCCCTGATTGATCCTACCACGTAATTAACCCTTAGACTGCCCAGAATCACTCAATTACACTCCTCCCAATCATCCCATAACTGATTCATACACATTAACATCCCCATTTTATGCACAATCATACCAAAAACACAATTTCCAATTGAATGATGATTTAACTCTGATTTACCACGAAAATCAGAGCTAAAATTATCCTGCAACAAAATGTGTTAATGGGCTAAACAACTCTAGAGAAACTATATTTCATTAACTTGGGCCCCCTAAAATCCATTTCTAACCCAAAAATAAATCATCTCAATATAATTGGGTCAAAGATAAATTAAAGAGCCCAAACAATGAAATAAAATATATTTTAGTATATTTGACCTTAGTATATTTTTATCCTAAGATTAAATCATCTCATTAATCCTAGAGTTCAAACACGTAAAGGTTTAAATTACCAAAATATATTAATTCTACTAAGATAAATTTCAAGTATGTCTTAATCTCAAAACTGAATCATCTCATCAATCTCCAAGTTCAAGCATGTTTAAATTCTAGTTTAACAGAATATCCATGGGTCAAATTTGGGTGTTCACAGGCCCATGCCGGTGATGCTTAGTTGTAGGTTGTGGATGGAGTCAGTGATGGAATCAAGTGTGGCTGTAGAGGTTCGGCAGCGAGAAGTGGCTGCACGAGAGCTCTCTGCTTGGGCGGACCTTGGTGCTTGCTCGGATGCTCTGGTTCGGAATGTGGCGTCACTTAATGCCCAAATTTTGGTGTGGGGAACCTGTGCGCCTACCCCGGCATCAACACCTACATTCAACAAAATATCCAACACCAAGAAATGATCTAGCAGTGGATGCTCGCTGTATGCGGATGCATTGTCCGACATGTGCATAAGCACAAATCGTGCCCAATTGATCTGAGCATGATGAATGATGGCGTGAAGCACCTTCACATCTTCAACGGACATGACGGTGTGATTTTCGACTCTTGGCTTAATCACCCGGGTGAGAAGGTAGAACATAACTCGGTACTCCGGGTTGATGGAATGGATTGTTGGCCTCCCAGAATTGTGACGGACAATAGTCGTAAAGCCGAGCTCATTCAGAAAAGGGGCTTCTTGGGTTGTGAGCCAATGGTCACCTCCATAGGATGCAATGTCCTCACCCTGAAATGGTAGCTCAACAAGCATCCCGAATTCCTCCAACGTCATTGTGATGGACACTCCATTCACATGAGCAGGCAAGACATCACCATCTCAGTAGAGAGTGGAGTAGAAGGCTCGGATGAAGTCTGCACTGTATTGGAAGTGCCTGTTGGTCACAAACTCCCACAGTCCCGATGCTTGAAGATGTGCTTCAAGCTGTGTGTACTTCTTCTCTTTCGGGTAATCCGCCGGAAGATACCGAGGAGCTGTAATTGAGCGTTTGGAGAAGAGGCTCTAGAATTGATTGAGCTCGGTTTTGGAAGAAAACCAAACCGAAGTGCCTTCCACAGCAAATTGAGGAGCTGAGCTTGAAGAGCCTCCTCTTTGCTTTGATTGTTTCTCCTTCACAGGAGATTTGCCCTTGGAAGATTTCTTGCCACCTGCCATTCTTGAGAAGAAATGAGTAGGGGAATAGAATTCGAGAGTAAGAGTAGAATGATTGAACAGTATAGAGTGTGTAAATGAGAGAAGGAGGCATGCATTTATATGTGGGAGACAAAATAGAGTTGTTGGAGTGCTGAAAATAGGATCCAACGGCTATATTTTTTTGAAAAATAACGGCTAAACATCGATGTTCTCATGTGCAAGATCGATGTCTTGAGCCTCTGGGTGAAAAAATTTTTAAATTCCAACGGCAGAATATCGATGTTGTCTTATGTGAACATCGATGTTTAAAAGTACTGAAAAGTGAAACACTTACTGAACATCGATGCTTGGTTCTCAACATCGATGTATTGCAGCCTCTGGTCCAATTTTGGCGCAAGCTGAACATCGATGTTTTATTGAACAACATCGATGTTTGTTGTCTCGACAGTCTTGTTCCCCCTATCTTTTGGCCTAAGTGAGGGGTACCTGCAAAACAAACTTAGAAAACACTCCGACGCACAAGTCAATAATGAATCAACACAATAAAATGATACAAAAATTCACAAAATTAGATCTATGTGGAGTCAAGGATTCCTAGTTCATTTCGAATTCAGAAGAATGACTCTTTCTCTAAGGGTTTTTTGAAAATATCGGCTACTTGAAATTTTATGTCAACAAATTCAATAGCTACATCTCCCTTGAGAACATGATCCCTAATGAAGTGATGTCTAATATCAATATGTTTAGTCCTTAAGTGTAGAATGGGTTTCTTAGTTAGACTTATGGCACTAGTATTATCACACCTAAGAGGAATGTGATTGACATTAAGACCATAATCCTCAAGTTGTTGTTTTATCCAAATGATTTGAGCACAACAACTACCAGCGGCAATGTATTCCACTTCAGTGGTAGATAAGGCTACACTAACTTGTTTCTTGCTAAACCAAGAGACTAAGGAGCTACCAAGCAAGTGACAAGTCCCACTAGTTCTCTTACGATCTAGTTTGCATCCTGCAAAGTCCGAATCAGAGTAACCTATGAGTTGGAGTGTAGACCCTTTAGGATACCAAAATCCAACATTGACTGTTCCTATAACGTATTTCATAATTCTTTTAATTGCCTTAAGATGTGACACTTTAGGGCATGATTGATACCTTGCACATAAACAAACACTAAACATATTGTCTGGCCTACTAGTGGTTAAGTAAAGAAGGGATCCGTTCATACCTCGATACCTTTTGACATCTATTTCCTTACCTTTCTCATCCTTGTCTAGATGTTCAGAGGTGCTCATTGGTGTGGCCATTTCCTTTGATCCATCCATTTCAAAGCGCTTGAGCAATTCCTTGCAATACTTTGATTGTGAGATGAATGTTCCTTCCTTCATTTGTTTGACTTGTAAGCCCAAAAAGATGGTCAATTCTCCTATCGTGGACATCTCAAATTCACTGGTCATCATAGCAGAGAATTTCTTGCACAAGGATATGTTAGTAGCACCGAAAATAATGTCATCTACATAAATTTGTATTAATAGGATGTCATTGTTTTTACTTTTAATGAAGAGTGTAGTATCAACCTTCCCCCTTTTGAACCCATTGTCCAAAAGAAATTTACTCAAACATTCATACCAAGCTCGGGGAGCTTTCTTAAGACCGTAGAGTGCTTTCTTAAGTTTGAAGACATGATCAGGAAATGCATGATCTTCAAAGCCTGGGGGTTGATCAACATACACTTCTTTTTGAATGAAACCGTTTAGGAATGCACTTTTTACATCCATTTGGTACAATTTAAAATTCATTGATGATGCAAATGCAAGCAATAAACGAATAGCTTCTAAGCATGCAATGGGTGCATATGTTTCATCAAAATCTACTCCCTCTTCTTGATTATGACCTTTAGCTACCAGTCTAGCTTTGTTTCTAGTTATTATGCCATTTTCATCTAATTTATTTCTAAACACCCATTTCGTGCCAATTATCGTATGATCAACGGGACTTGGAACCTATTCCCAAACATCATTTCGTTTGAATTGGTTTGGCTCTTCTTGCATAGCCAAGGTCCAATGTTCATCGTTAATTGCTTCGGAAATGGTTGTAGGCTCAATTTGTGAAACAAATGCCATATGACCTACAGTGTCTCTAAGGGAATTATGAGTACTTTCCCCGCGGTTGATATCACCTATTACCGTGTCAGCCATTCTCTAGGTAGTTCTTGGTTGATATCAACCGTTGTGTCTTATGTGTTCTCCTCTACGTTTACTGCGTCTTGATGAGAAGATGATTCCACAGGGGTGTTTCCTTCTTTTGGTAAGTTGCTTTGCTCTTCTTCTTCCTTGTCGTCCAATGAAAACTTCTCAAGTGTACCTACAAGGTCATCACAGAAATCCTTTCTCGCCAAGCAAGTATCATTTTCTGCAAATACAACATGAGAAGACTCCTCAACACTTAGGGTACGTTTATTAAAGACTCTATACGCTTTGCTGCGCAATGAATAACCAAGAAAGATGCCTTCATCAGTTTTTGCATCAAATTTTCCCAAGTTATCTTTCCCATTATTATGAACAAAACATTTGCATCCAAAGACTCGAAAATAGGAAATGTTAGGCTTTATTCCCTTATATAATTCATAAGGCGTTTTTATGAGTATTGGCCTAATGATTGCTCGGTTTAACACGTAGCAAGCCGTACTCACTGCATCAGCCCAGAAATACTTGGGAATTTTAGCCTCATTGAGCATTGTTCTTGCCATTTCCTCAAGACACCGATTCTTGCGTTCTACGACGCCATTTTGTTGTGGTGTCCGAGGGGGTGAGAAATTATGCTCAATGCCATGTTTATCACAAAAAGTTGAAAATTAATTATTTTTGAATTCACCTCCATGATCACTTCTAATACAAGCAATTGAACAATCTTTTTCATTTTGGACTTTCTTGAGAAAACTCTTGAAAACATTAAATGCTTCACTTTTATGGGTAAGAAATAGAGTCCAAGTGTATCTAGTGTAATCATCAACAATTACAAAAGCATAATAGTTGCCTCCAAAGCTTTTGATTTGTGAGGGACCAAAGAGATCCATGTGCAAAAGTTAAAGCGGTCTAGATGTTGAGACAACGTTTTTTGAACTAAACGAAGCTCGCACTTGCTTCCCCTTTTGACAAGCATCACATATAGAATCCTTCTCAAACTTTACTTTTGGAATGCCAACTACTAAGTCTTGAGAAACTAATTTGTTTAAAAGCGTCATATTAACATGAGCTATTCAACGATGCCATAACAACATATCATCTTCTTTGCTCATAAGACAATTTGAAAAGTTTGATGAAGACTCTTCTAAGTTAACTATATAAATATTGTCAATTCTGTCACCATGTAGAATAATCTTATTATCACTAAGACGTTCTACGGTGCATGACTTGGAATAAAAAATCACACGATTTCCCTTGTCACATAATTGACTTATGCTCAAAAGATTATGTTTAAGACCTTTAACAAGTAAGACATTATCAATGGAGGAAAATTCATCTTTGCCAACCAAGCCAATGCCGATGATCTTTCCTTTGTTGTTGTCTCCAAAGACAACGTTTCCTCCATTTGATGGCTTAATTTGCAAGAACTTGGATGCTTCTCCGGTTATGTGCTTGGAGCATCTGCTATCAAGGTACCAAAGTACAGTTAATGCCTTCAAGCATACCTACAAAAACAAATCAATGAGTTTTTGGTACCCAAATCTTCTTGGGTCCTTGAGTGTTAGGGGCATACCGGTAATGAGCTTCTTCTTGTGCCCAATGCCTATGCCTAGTAAAGCAAACAGGAGCAATGTGTCCTACTCTATTGTAGTAATGGCAAATTATATTCGGATTATGCATTCTTCTAGGTTGGTAGTAGTTACTATGTTGTCTATACTTATGCACTTTACTAACCTTGTTTTCCTTAGGTTGAACCTTAGGTTTCCTAGGTGTAGTCTCAATTTTCTTCTTTTTAGGTTCATTCTTGAAACCTAGTCCATGTTTAGTTGATTGCAAGTTACCTAAAATAGAATTTAAGTTCTTTTGAGGGGTGTTAAATTTCTTTAAGGTTGTTTCAAGTTTTTCAACTTGTTCCTTTAAAGACATACATGATGAACATTCCCTAGTTGAACTTTCAAGTTTGTTAGCACTCCTCTTTCCATAAAACTTATTCTCTTACTTAAGCTTTTCATTTTCATTTGACAACTTCTCCATATCATTTCCTAGAGTTGTAAGTTGTTTCTTTAAATCCTTGTTAATTTTAGAAGCAGAAATATATTCACTATAAAGCTCATCAAACGCATTTTGCAATTCTTCATATGTAAAATCTTAATTTAGAGAAGTGGTACTTACCTCTTCCGGGTCTTCTTCCTGTGCTATGAGACATAGGTTGGCCGTTTCTTCATCATCGCTGTCGGATGATTCATCGCCAGAATCGCCTCCCCAAGAAATGTATGCCCTTTCTTCTTGTAGGGCTTGTTTTCTTTTCCTTCCTTTGCCTTGGGGCACTTGGGTTTGATGTGCCCAACCTCTCCATACCCATAGCACTTGGGCGGACCGGACAACTTCCTTCCTTTCCTTTCAAATTCCTTTTTCATGAATTTTTGGAATTTTCGGATGACAAGTCCGAATTCTTGTTCGTCCTCACTAGAGTCCAATTCGGTGGGCTCTTGAGTCTTGGAAGTAGAAGCTTTTAGAGCTATGTCCTTCTTCTTGGGTTCCTGGAAAGAGGGTTTAAGAATGGTTGTTTCATAAGTTAGAAGGTTACCTCTAAGGCCGTCAATGGTTGTGTTCGATGTCCCGATGTTTTCATATATTGCGTCGGCTTTAGAGCGCCATTCAGGAGTGAGGCTTCTAAGGACTTTTCTGACCAAGTCCTTGTCGGAGTAGAACTTCTTTAGAGTATGAAGGTTGTTTACAATTTTAGAAAATCGATCGAACATCTCCTGAATCTTCTTATTCTCCTTCATTCGAAAGAGTTCATATTCTGCGGTGAGAGAGTCGATTTTTGCCTCACGAACTTGATCGGTTCCTTCGTAGGTAATCTCCAGCTTGTCCCACATTTCTTTGGCGGTTGTGTAGCATGAAATTTTTCGGTAATCATCAAGGTTGACTGCAGAGTAGAGCATGTTGATTGCTTTGGCATTGTTTTCAACTTTCTTGATGTCTTCAGCATCATACTCTGCCTCTGTTTTTGTCACCGTGGTTTCACCGACTTTCTTTGCTGGAATTTTCTCTCCGGTCTTCATAATTTGCCAAAGAGCATAGTTGTAGGCTTGGAAGAAGATTCTCATCCTCTCCTTCCAATAAGTGTAGTTGGTGCCATCAAAGAGCGTTGGATGGGTGGTGGATTGTCCTTCGAAGATTCCTGCATACAAATTACTTGAAGAAGCCGTGGAAAGTTCCTCTCAAACGGTTAAGTCTTTCAGAGAGTTAGGCTCCGCTACCAATTGTTAGAATAGGTGCCCTACACTAGAGGGGGCCTGAATAGTGTTTTTCGGACAAAATCAAATACTTGCAGGAAATAATTGCGGAATTGAAAGAATGAAGGACACATCGAATTTTTATACTGGTTCACACACACAACTTGTGGCTAATCCAGTCCTCCGAGGGACTCTTTCGAAGATTTTACTATCTTCGTTAAGCTTCCGGGTGCTTAACAAACTGTTTACAATCCTAGAGTTCGAGTCACACGAACCTCTACACACTTGCTTGAAGATACCTCACTTCAAGACTTCTCACACAGAAAGAAAACACTCTTCCTATGAATTTGCTACAAGGGAACAATCCTCCCTTAAGGTGTATGACTACACTTAAATCATTCAAAGCAAAAGCTCTCTCAAAGAGTAAATTTTGAGTAAGTAAGATAAGCTCTATAAGGGCAACTCTCAATCCTCAAGGATATTGGCTCATAAAAATGTGTATGAATGTATAACCATGAATGCTTAATGTGTAGAGAGTTGATTGTTTTAAACAGAGGTGTAATAACTCTATTTATATGTCTGAAAACATGTATGACCGTTGGGAAATCATTCCAAAATACCTTTAGACAAAATAGCATGGAAAGCTGAAAAAGGTTTCTAATCATAAGAGCACAACATCGATGTTTAGAATCAGAACATCGATGTGTTAGAACTCATGCCTCCTTGTTTCATTTCAGGGTTTTGATAATGACAAACCTTGGGTCAATTGATGACATCCTTGAAGCTAAAAGAAATCAAGCAAAGATCAAGAGCTCAAACAATGTGATCAATTTGAAGCTACAAGCAAGAAGAGAAAGATGAGTTAGGAACTCAAAATGTACAAGGGCAATGTCAAGCAAAAAGAAGTGAAGTCAAGAACAACTTGCTCAAGAATTGAAGTCAAGAGTTAAAGTGCAAAAAGAGCAAGAGAAGTTAGGACCCCTTTGTACAAGGTAAAACACTCAACTTCTCCTAGGCATTGGCTCAAAATAAAACAAGTTTTACTCATGCATTTCATAGCATCATTTCAATCACAAACTGTGTTTTCAAATAATGAACATCGATGTAGTAAGTTTAAACATCGATGTTGCTGCCTTAAAACTTCTTCCAAAACGGGCAGTAAGGTCTGTACATCGATGTTGGCATCCCAAACGTTGATGTTCTCATGACCGTTGCACTTAAAAATGGTCTGCCCGATCAAAACATCGATGTTGTGATTTGAGACATCGATGTTCTTCATATTGATTTTTAATCTTTTTGGCAGTAGCTCCAAAACATCGATGTTGGATTATAAAACATCGATGTTCTTGTGACCGTTGGTCAAAACATCGATGTTGTCGTTAAAACATCGATGTTGTGATTTCTTCAAGGTTTTCCAAAATTTGGCAGAAGCGGAAAAACATCGATGTTTTATTGGAAACATCGATGTTCTGATAATTGATTTCAAAATGAATTTTGTCGAAGCCAAAAAACATCGATGTTTCATTTTCCAACATCGATGTTCATGCATAAACCCTTTCTCATCATATTTTTGCGAAGCTCAAAAACATCGATGTTGAATTGGAGAACATCGATGTTGTGTATGAAAACATCGATGTTCTCAAATGCGACATCGATGTTCTACTAGCCGTTGGAGCAATAATTTAAAATTGCTGGCTAAAACATCGATGTTTAAAGTGAAAACATCGATGTTTTGCCGTTGTAGCAGACAACTTTTCAGCACCCACTATGTTTTGTTTAAGGCTGTTTTTGGGTAGATTTCAAACGGCTCTATACCTTTTCAGAGCTACAAATTGAGCTTTTTTGGCTATGTTTCATAGTGAAACAACTCTCTACTTACATGCATTCATCTCATACATTCAAATCAATCTTTGTTGAGCCAATATCCTATTGAGGATTTGAGAGTTGCCTTTTAGAGCTTCATTTGTACACTCACATCTGCTCTTTGAGAGAGACCTCTTGTTTGAGTGATTATTGTGTTGTTATACACCTTGAGGGAGGTTAGTTCCCTTGGTTAGATTCACAAGAAGAGGTGTATATCTTCTTGTGTGAAAAGTCTTGAAGTGAGGTATCTTCAAGCAAGAGAGAGCTGAAGTTCATGTGACTTGAAATTTCAGGTTTAGGATTCTTGTGACTAGAATTCCTAGGTTGTAACGGTTTGTTAAGCACCCGTAAGCTTAACGTAGATAGTGAAATCTTCAAGTGAGACTTGAAGGGCTGGATTAGCCACACTGGTAGAGTGTGTGTGAACCAGGATAAATTGCTTGTGTCCTTCATTCTTTCAATTCCGCATTTGATTCCTGCTTATTTCGTTTTTATTCGATTATCGCTATTCACCCCCCCTCTAGCGAAGGGTTATTGTTTCTAACAATTGGTAGCGGAGCCTAACTCTCTGAAAGACTTAACAGTTTGAGAGGTAAATTTCCATGGCTTGTTCAAATGCTTTGTATGCAGGAATCACTGAAGGACAATCCACTACCCGTGCACCGTTCTTTGACGGGACAAATTACGCATATTGGAAGGAAAGGATGAAAGTTTTCATCCAAGCCAATAACTTTGCAGCTTGGCTAACGATAAAGAATGGCATTCAAATTCCATCAAGGACGGAAGCAGGGTACAACGAAGATGACATCCAAAGAATCGAAAACCACTCTAAGGCAATACACATGCTCCAATGTGCAGTCAATCCGAATGACTATCAAATGATCTCGCACTGCGCAACAGCCAAGGAGATGTGGGAAATGCTAGGAGTCATCTATGAGGAAACCGACAGCAAGCAAGATGTGACTGTCAACCTTTGTCTCATGGCAAAGGAAGAATCTCCGGAAGAGGTAAGCACTTCCTATTCGAATGATGATTATACATTTGAAGAGCTGCAAGATGCATTTAGTGAATTGTATAGTAAATTCATTTCTGTTTCAAATGTTAATAAGAACTTAAAGAAACAGAACAAGACCCTAGAAAATAATGTAGAATTATTGTCACATGATAAGGATGAGTTGTTAAGCAAAAT
>MK814803.1:91810-116372 GCA_028386065.3 Turnera subulata
GGGATGATGAAGAACTTCGAAATTTGAGCAGAAGTCTCAATACATCGATGTTGAGTATCACAACATCGATGTTCAGCTAAGCTTTCTAACATTCTTTATTTTGGCACATATAGAAGTGTATAGGTGTAGATAATATGTTGCACTTGTTCAAAGCTCCACCTATTTCTTACATAAGCACTTCTCAACCTCTTCTTCTCATCATTTCTTTTTGCTAATGACAGAAGGGGGAAGATAAGAAGAAGTATATGCACCAAGTTAGGGGGAATCACAATTTGAAATACATAGGGGGAATTATCCTTATGTTAAACTCATAAAAATTGGCATATACTTCTAGTTGTTTGTCATTATCAAAAAGGGGGAAATTGTTAGAACTCATACCTCCTTGTTTCATTTCAGGGTTTTGATAATGACAAACCTTGGGTCAATTGATGACATCCTTGAAGTAAAAAGAAATCAAGCAAAGATCAAGAGCTCAAACAATGTGATCAATTTGAAGCTACAAGCAAGAAGAGAAAGATGAGTTAGGAAATCAAAATGTACAAGGGCAATGTCAAGCAAAAAGAAGTGAAGTCAAGAACAACTTGCTCAAGAATTGAAGTCAAGAGTTAAAGTGCAAAAAGAGCAAGAGAAGTTAGGACCCCTTTGTATAAGGTAAAACACTCAACTTCTCCTAGGCATTGGCTCAAAATAAAACAAGTTTTACTCATGCATTTCATAGCATCATTTCAATCACAAAATGTGTTTTCAAATAATGAACATCGATGTAGTAAGTTTAGACATCGATGTTGTTGCCATAAAACTTCTTCCAAAACGGGCAGTAAGGTCTGAACATCGATGTTGGCATCCCAAACATCGATGTTCTCATGACCGTTGCACTTAAAAATGGTCTGCTCGATCAAAACATCGATGTTGTGATTTGAGACATCGATGTTCTTCATATTGATTTTTAATCTTTTTGGCAGTAGCTCCGAAACATCGATGTTGGATTATAAAACATTGATGTTCTTGTGACTGTTAGTCAAAACATCGATGTTGTGATTTCTTCAAGGTTTTCCAAAATTTGGCAGAAGCGGAAAAACATCGATGTTCTATTGGAAACATCGATGTTCTGAAAATTGATTTCAAAATGAATTTTGCCGAAGCCAAAAAACATCGATGTTTCATTTTCCAACATCGATGTTCATGCATAAACCCTTTTTCATCATATTTTTGCGAAGCTCAGAAACATCGATGTTGAATTGGAGAACATCGATGTTGTGTATGAAAACATCGATGTTCTCAAATGCAACATCGATGTTCTACTAGCCGTTGGAGCAATAATTTAAAATTGCTGGCTAAAACATCGATGTTTAAAGTGAAAACATCGATGTTTTGCCGTTGTAGCAGACAACTTTTCAGCACCCACTATGTTTTGTTTAAGGCTGTTTTTGGGTGGATTTCAAACGGCTCTATAACCTTTTAGAGCTACAAATTGAGCATTTTTGGCTATGTTTCATAGTGAATCAACTCTCTACTTACATGCATTCATCTCATACATTCAAATCAATCTTTGTTGAGCCAATATCCTATTGAGGATTTGAGAGTTGCCTTTTAGAGCTTCATTTGTACACTCACATCTACTCTTTGAGAGAGACCTCTTGTTTGAGTGATTATTGTGTTGTTATACACCTTGAGGGAGGTTAGTTCCCTTGGTTAGATTCACAAGAAGAGGTGTATATCTTCTTGTGTGAAAAGTCTTGAAGTGAGGTATCTTCAAGCAAGAGAGAGCTGAAGTTCATGTGACTTGAAATTTCAGGTTTAGGATTCTTGTGACTAGAATTCCTAGGTTGTAACGGTTTGTTAAGCACCCGTAAGCTTAACGTAGATAGTGAAATCTTCAAGTGAGACTTGAAGGGCTGGAATAGCCACACTGGTAGAGTGTGTGTGAACCAGGATAAATTGCTTGTGTCCTTCATTCTTTCAATTCCACATTTGATTCCTGCTTATTTCGTTTTTATTCGATTATCGCTATTCACCCCCCCTCTAGCGAAGGGTTATTGTTTCTAACACGATGTTCTGCCAGTAAATATGATTTTTTAGTCCAACGGTCACTAAAACATTGATGTTTACCAAGGGAACATCGATGTTTTGGGAAATCTGCCAAAACAGTTTAAAGCCAATTTTCAAGTGAACATCGATGTTGCCATGTAGAACATCAATGTTTTTATAGTTCTGCCAAACTCGTTGAAAACATCAATTGAAAGAACATCGATGTCTCAAAGTAGAACATCGATGTTTTGATGCTACAAAACATTTTAAGTGCACGGTCATAAGAACATCGATGTTTGGGATGCCAACATCGATGTTTTTGAGCTTCTGCCACTTTTTGAAAAATCGTTTGAAGACAGGAACATCGATGTTGTGAAATCAAACATTGATGTTTAATGCTCAAAAATCGTTTTCAAGATTGAAAAGGAAATGCTATTTGATGCATGAGAATAATTGATTTTGTTTGAGCCAATATCTTAGAAGAATTGAGTGTTTAACCTTGTACAATTTATGTTCATAAATCTTCTTGCTTTTCACTTCAATTCTTGTGCTCTTTTTCACTTTAATCATGTGCTCTTTGATCGATTTCTTTTTGCTTCAAGTTTTTCTTCATTTTGAATCATAAGTCAGTTTGTCAATATCAAAACTTGTATGAGACAAGGAGGCATTAGTTCTAACACCGAACTGTACGTAAAGAAAAGATGTATTGCTTCATATTCAAATTTGCTACCATTGAATGAATCTACAACAACAATATTGATTCCTAAATTCAACCATAGGCAAAACTAGCACCGAGTTTCCCCGGTGAAAGCAGTTCATAGCTATATCGACAAAATCCTCATTGATCATACTTTAAAAATTGGATTATGGCCCCTTATATTTCTATACAATTTAATTCGGTTCTTTTATGTACTTGAATTTTTCTATCCATCATATACTTATACTATATCAATCGGTTTGATTGCATACATGTATTAAATAAATTTGTTTAGTCATGCCCTTCCATCTATCTCCCATTAAACTAATGCCACGTGGCGTCACATGTAACAAATTTACCACCTGTGGAATTTTTTTTAGGTGGCCCCCACCTGTACTTATAAGAACAGGATTACCTTGGGCAGTAAGGGTGCGTTTGTTTCATGGGACTGGGACAGGCGCGTTGGGACAACTTCCCAAAGGCGGGATGTTTGGATCACCGGACGGAATATTCATTTGGGACGCGTGTCCTTTTAATTTGGGACAAAATCAATTTTTTCGGTCCCAAAGAAAACGAGGGGACAGAGTCCCGTCCCAAGGACTACACTGTTTTCCTGACAAAAACACCCTCCCTCATTTTTATTATTTCCCAAAAACTCAACCAGATAAAATTAAGAATTTTAATCCTCTCTTCCAATTCATCTCTCGTGTGTCTCTCTCTCTCTCTCGGTTCTCCCCTGATAACCGCCGCCGCCGTTGCTGTCCATGGACTTGCTGCACATCCATCGCACCCCTCCCCTTGCACACTCCTCCCTCTTTCTCACTTCCTCTCCCCTGTTCGCCGTCGTTCACCGGCAGATAGCGAGATCTCCTTTCTTCCTCTTTTCCTTTGTGGTGTTCTCCCCAAATGATTGTCAAATGCCTCTATTAACTGGATTGTGGCTATGATTCGGTGTTGTAGGCAGGTCTTGTTGTTGGTTGTGTTGGATTTTTGCAGGTACAGTTGTGGCGGCCGGATTTTAGTGGAGCTAATTTGTTGGTTGTTGTGGCCGGATACTGTGAGTCGCGGTGGAAAAAGAGACATTAGTTTGCCATTGCTTTCCTTGTGGAAGAACTGGTGGGGCTTGTGTTCAATTGAATTTTGAGTTTGGATTTTTAGGGATTGATAAGGGAGGAGAAGAAGAGGGAGGAGGAGGAGGTTCTGTGCAAAGAGGAGGAGAAGAGATAGAGGACGACTGGAGGAGAGGAGGGAGAGAAGAAAAAAAAACAAAGTTGAACAAGGAAAAAAATAACAAATATAGAACTTGCTCTTTTATTATTTGAAATTTTATTATCTTATTAATTTTTTTCTTTTTTGATTATTAAACATTTTAACTATTTCAAAAACATTCCATTCTTATTGTCCGTGAAAATTAAATCAAAATTTTTTTTGAAATGAATATATAGCAATATTATTAGATTTGTATTGATTAATATTATTTTTTTCCTTATTAAATTTTATAAACTAGAAAATCAACATTTATTTTGTCAAAATCTCAAGTAATTGTACATGAAGATATTTTTTTTCCTTTTTAATTTTTATAAATTGGAAAATGACCATCTCATTTGTCAAAATCTCTAATAATTGCAGTGTGACGGTGAAATTTTTTTCTTTTCTTATTTTTCTAAATTAGAAAATGAGCATTTGATTTGTCAAAATTTCTAATAATTTTATGTACCTATAAATTCTGAATTTGATTTGAAAAAATATCTTACAATAATTTCTTAATTTTATGTTAAAATTATGATATAAATATTGTACACAACAAGAAAATTTCACATATTGATTATGGTCTAAATTGTGCATATTAATTATGTATTCATCATTTTGTATATTGACCAATTTCTTAATTTTAATATTCAAATTATAATCACATTAATATATATATGTATAATCAAAAATAAATTGCCTAATAAAATTATATATGTTGTTTAAAGCCTAATTTTGACTATATTACATACTTAAATAATTCCTACTGTATCAAGGGCAATATTGACATTACTGCATTTAGTCCCGAGCTCTGTACAGCTAACCAAAAATAATTCAGCACAACAGTCCCATTCAGTATCCACCAAACGAAACGCTACATTGGACAGTACAATTGTCCAGTCCAGTCCCGTCCAGTGAACCAAACGCACCCTGAGGGGCTTCCAATTTCCATACAACCCAACTCTACGGTTAGAGCAAAAGCCGAAGCAACAATACCTTGAGGGGTAGAGATTGTGCCATCAAATATGGTTTGAATGCATGCACACCATAGGCGCCAAAAAGCCACAAGAAATAGAGAGTGCTAACCATGAGCATTAACATGAAATCAGTTCAAGAACTCCATAACAAAGAAAGAAGAACGACGATTTGCGACACCGGTAAGTTCCAAGAAGCACGGGCGCTACTAAAGTGTCGTAGTACATGGTCCATATTTTCAGAATGGAACCACACAAAGAACACAAATCCGTTGAAGCTAAGCCCATCCGACACAGCTTAGCATTCGTCAACAGGTGCCTTGAATGCACTAACCAAGCAAAAAAAACAATCTTGACCGGCAGTTTAATTTTCCACAATCACTTCCACTCCATGAAAGGACCAAGAGCATTTAAATGGACCAACCTGTTGTGAACATAACAGAGCCATTACACGTAACAAGTGAAACAACAGCACTACTGCCAAGGAGTACCCGTGTGAGGAATATGCCAAGAAGTCTAGAAGAATATGAGCTGCCCATGATGACGTTGACACCCAATGGACTTGTCCAGCAAGTTAAGGGGCACTTAAATAGCAAGTTTGTGGAATAGAGAAAGCAAGTAGAGTTTTGAGGTTGTCTTTATTCTCTTCTCACCTTCTTCTGTAGTTACTCTTTTGTTAAGGGATTCCAAACTCTCCCATAAGAGTTGGCTTAATCAAATAGTTTTCTTACTGCAATTAATAGATTACGAGGCATACGCTTCATTGGTGCTTTCATTGCACAAACTCAATATGGCTGAAGGCACAAGATTCAAGCTTTTAGAGGAATCAGTTAAACAAAATCAAGAAAGTAATGCCCAACTACGCAAAGATGTTGATGGTCTCACCAAACTTCTCAAGCAGACATTGGATAAACTAGATAAGATTCCAGATCTGGGTACTCAGGCCTCTCCTGCCTCAGCGACATCCCATCCCAGTTCTAGTGTTCCTGGTGAACATTCCTCAGGTTACAGTTCTTTTGGTCGCCACAAACCGGCTCCGATCGAGCTCCTTCGATTCTCTGGCACCAACCCCGAACAGTGGGTCTTTCTAGCTAATCGATATTTCGATTTTTATCATATTCAAGAGGAAGAAAGCGTAAACATCACTTCTTTATATTTGGAGAATGACGCTGCAGAGTGGTTTTGGTGGATGCATAGAAACAAACAGTTGGTGGGCTGGGATATGTTCTCAGAGGCACTCATTGAACGCTTCCGTTCCAAAGAACTTGAGTCACCAGAGGGAAGGCTAGCCAAACTGCAGCAACTCACCACGGTAAGTGAATATCAGAGTCATTTTGAAGCACTTACTAACAAAACTATGTATCTCCCTCCTGCGTTCTTGGTTCGTTGTTTTATTTCTGGACTCAAGGTAGACATTAAAACTGAAGTATTGGCCAATCAACTCACCGAACTTGATGAGGCTATTCGCTTAGCTCATGTGCACGAGCAGCGAATCGCTTTGGCTAAGGGATGGATTAAGCCTTCAATGGGTGTCACCCCGAGCTTGCTTCCCACTCCTAAACCATCGCTTACACCCTCCTCTGCTACCTCTAAAGGTTCCTCCATGTCTACCAGTCGCAGCAATAAGATTCCTTTTCACAAACTGAGTCCGTCAGAAATTGCACAGAAACGAGCCCAGGGTCTGTGCTATAATTACGATGAGAAATAGTCTTGGGACCATAAGTGCAAAGCTCTCCCACAACTTCTATTTATTGAAGATGAGGGCGACATTATGCCTCAGTATACCTCTTTGCCACCACTTTCTTCTGATGCGGAGATAGCTGAATCCTTACAAGTCCAAGAGATCCAAGCTCAGTCGACTATATCATACAACGCAGTGGCAGGGGGCAGTTCTACTGCTACCTTGAGATTCACTGGATCAATCAATGGCTCACCTGTACAAGTCTTGCTTGATGGGGGCAGTACCCACTACTTTATTCAATCTCGTGTGGCCACCTTCTTGCACCTTCCAATCGAAGCCACCACACCATTTTCAGTCATGGTCAGCAGTGGAGAACGGTTTCCGTGTTCTGCCATCATTAAATAGGTACCCTTATGTATTCTAGGCACTACTTTTCACCTTGACTTATATGTTTTACCTTTACAAGGTTGGGATATTATACTTGGGGTGTCGTGGTTATCTACTCTTGGCCCAGTCCTCACTGATTATGCTAAGGCCCATTTCCAATTTTTTCATAAGAATCAAGAGGTCCAGTGGCAAGGGGAGAAACCTTCAGTCCACCAAATTCAATTCCATGCCTTCAAACGACTTTCTACCACAAACTCTATCACCCATATCTATTGCATCCAACCTGTGATTGAGCCCCATCCACCAATAACCCATCCTGATCTTGTTAGTGTTATACAAACTTATGAAGATGTCTTCCAGAAACCTAAAGGCTTACCCCCATCATGACCCCAAGACCATGCCATTCCCTTACTCCCAAACACAGGCCCCGTCAATGTCAAACCTTATCGATATCCTCACTTTCAAAAGCAGGAAATTGAAAAACTCGTCACAGAGATGCTTTACGATGGAATCATCCGACCTAGCACGAGTCCCTTCTCCTCTCCAGTTTTATTGGTGCGAAAAAAAGATGGCACTTGGAGGTTTTGTGTGGACTATCGAGCACTCATTGCGGTGACAGTGCGCGACAGATTCCCAATCCCCACCATTGATGAATTGTTTGATGAGCTCTATGGGGCTAAATTCTTCACTAAATTGGATTTATTGGCTGGTTACCATCAAATTTGCATTCGACCAGAGGATATCAGTAAAACGGCATTCTGCACTCACGAGGGACACTATGAATTTCTTGTCATGCCGTTTGGGCTTACAAATGCACCTTCTACCTTCCAAGCTATTATGTGTGCAATTTTCAGGCCGTATTTGCGTGTCTTTGTGCTGGTTTTCTTTGACGATATCCTCGTCTACAGCCCCACTTGGGAATCTCACTTAGAACATGTCAAACCTGTCCTGCAACTCCTACGTGATCATCAACTAGTGGCCAAGTACTCTAAGTGTTTGTTTGGGCAGACCTCAGTCTCATACTTGGGTCATGTAATCTCAGCCTCCGGGGTAGAAGTAGACCCAGACAAGGTCAGTGCCATCCAACAATGGCCTACAGCAAACTCGGTCCGAGAAGTTCGCAGCTTCCTTGGCTTAGCTGGCTATTACCGCCGCTTCATTCACCACTTTGCTCAAGTGGCTGGTCCTTTGTCTGATCTTCTCCAAAAAGACAACTATCTTTGGACTGATTCTACAACTAAGGCCTTCCAATCCTTGAAACAGCTCCTTAGCAATGCACCGGTCTTGCATCTCCCTGATTTTTCTAAGCCCTTTTTACTCGAGATGGATGCTTCTAGCAATGGAATTGGGGCAGTTTTATCTCAAGAAGGTCATCTAGTGGCTTATTTCAACCAGATATTGTGTCCTCGAATGCAAAAAACATCTTCATATCACCGAGAAATGTTCGCAATTACTCAAGCAGTTGCAAAATGGCAACAATACCTCTTGGGCCGTAAATTCACGATCTTAACTGACCAATGCTCCCTCAAGAACTTGACAGACCAGGTGATACAAACCCCTGAGCAACAAAAGTGGCTTGGTAAATTGTTAGGCTATGATTTTGACATCAAGTACAGGCCAGGTAAACAGAATACAGCAGCAGATACGCTTTCTCGACAACCGGCCTTGTCTCTTTTTGCCATTACTGCAGTCGCAGTATCCGTTGTGGATCAATTACGAGCTGATAACCAATCTCATCCTGAACTCCGGGATTACCAACAACAGTTAACCAGTAATGCCTCCTCTATACTGGGTTTTACATTTAAAGACGGCTTGTTGCTTTGGCGAGGACGTCTGGTGGTTCCCTCAAATTCACTTCTACGGCAACAGCTTTTTCAAGAGTTCCACGCCACGCCCCTTGGGGATCATGCTGGCATTACCCGCACTTTCCAACGCCTAGCCTCAAACTTCTTTTGGAAATCGATGAGAAAAGATGTTCAACGTTGGGTTGCTGAATGTTCCACTTGCCAAAAGATGAAAGACATCAACCTCAAGCCTGCAGGTTTACTCCAACCATTACCCACCCCAACCTTGTTTTTGAAAGTATCTCCATGGACTTTATTACAGGCTTACCCGCCACTAAGGGGAAATCCGTTATCATGGTAGTGATTGACAGATTATCTAAATATGGGCATTCTCTTGCTTTGCCTACTGTGAATACCCGACCCAAAATCACTTGGGCCTATTCACCTCTTCCTTACACCTTCTTCATAACCGTCATCCATTATCTTTGGAGTCGCCACCCAAGTTTTATTAAGGGACTAAAACTTGGAAAAAAACCCTTCATGTGACTCCATTTAGGCAACCGGTTTAGCGAACCAAAGATAATGGACCCGGGGATTCGTCATGGATGGGAAGGTGTTAGGCACCCATCCATGTTGGGGCGAAATCTTGTGCAATTAAAGGTTTTTGTATGCCTTGTGCAAGTGGGTAAGTGTGTTCACCAAAACCAATCAAGAACTGAAAATAAAAAGAAGGGGATGAGAAGAAGATTGGGCTTGAGTTTCCACCACTAGAAACCACCTACGTACCCCGGCGACCGGGTTCAAAGCCCACGTAGTTCTTACATCAGAAACACAACATTCACATCATCATCAACATCAGCATCACAACAGAAAGAAAAGGATCAGAATTACCTCTTGCAGCCCTCCTCTAGCTCCTTGATTCGGGTATCGCCTTACGCCTAGCTTCTTTCCGCACCTCAACTCTATCTTGGATCTCCTTTTGATTCTGCACTTGCTGCCTTGATTAGATGATGCTACCGACGAGATTTCTCCAGAGCTTCGCCTATAGAACTAATTCTGGGCTTGGAGAGGTAGAGTTTCTCCAAGCTTGAAAGCTTTTAGGAAGAGTATGTGTGTAATAATGCGTGTCCTTTGATGTTAAGGGGGAGGGTCCTATTTATAGCGTTCTAGGCTGCCTAGGGTCGTGGACCATCTTAATGATCAGAATAATGGCCGAAAATCTGGACCAAAAACGCGTAGAATCGAATCTCGGTCGAAAATCGGGGAGAAAACGCGTTCCAGTGCACCCATGACCGCCATGGCCGGTGGTCATCACGAGATGACAGCCATGTCATGGCGGTCATCCATACATGACCGCCTAGGCCCGGTGGTCATCTCGAGATGACCGCCCGCGCCTACGCGTTTTCACCGCAGTTTCCATTTTTGCTCCGGATTCTCCCCTAATTCCTCCCTGATTGATCTTACCGCGTAATCAACCCCTAGATTGCCCAGAATATTCTCTTTTCTTGATTACTACTCCCCCCAAACATCTCCCAATCAATTAATCACACACCCTCTTCCTATTTTAAGCCTAAATCATACCAAAAACACTCTTGCTATTTAAGGAATGATTTAACTCTGATCTCTCACGAAAATCAGAGTTAAATTTGCCTGCAAGCAAGGTGTTAGTGGGCTTGTACAACTCTGGAGAACATCTATATTCTACTAAATTGGGCTCTTATATCTATCTCCAACCCAAATTGGATTTCAATACATAAATAAGGCCCAAGCTCATAGAATGTAATACATTCTAGCAATCCGGTCCCTAATGTGACTTAAATCACTTCTTCGTACATGAGGGACCTAATTACTAAAACGTATAAATTTTCATGGGTCAAATTTGGGTGTTCACAGATGCCCCTCGTTGATGAGTCTTTAAAGTTTAAGGACGAAGCAACGTAAAAGAACAACCGAAATTTGGACCATGAATGTGAGTGTGGCGAACTGATGTTTGGAACATCGCATGCTCCACCTCAAGAATCGTCTTAAGGTTCGTGATCAACTCGTCTCCTCTCTCGGGATTTTCCTGGTCCCGAGAACCGCTGGCAAAAGATCATCTTATGCCAACTAGGGGTTTTATCACTCCCCCATAGGAGTCAGGGATATTTCCACCCTCCCAATCGGGGCTTCACAACTTCAACTCTTTCGGGATTTTCCTGGTCCCAAAAGTCGCTAACATAGGATCATCCTATGCTAACTAGGGCATTTATCACTCCCCCATAGGAGTCAGGGATATTTCCACCCTCCCAACCGGGGCTTCACATCTTCAACTCTTTCGGGATTTTCCTGGTCCCAAAAGTTAACGGGAATCATCTCGCGCTCCATCTACATCACCTCAGTGTTCTCTCATGTTGTCTCTAGGATGTCTATTCCTCAAGCTCCTTTACCAATAGGGCATCTGCCCCCAGCAACTGCCATCGACTTCTCTCCTATCTGGGGGCATCTGCCCCTGGCCACTCTCACCAACTTCATCTATTTCAGGAGCATCTGCCCCTAGCAACTCTCACTGGTTCTATTTTTGATGTAGGGGCGTCCGCCCCTGGTTTGATTTCCTCGAGGTGGGGCATGATGCCCCCCAGCATCATCTAAACGTGGTCTCAGCAGTGGGCCCTAGAATGCCCCTAGAAATCAAACAAAGCGGGGTAGGATGCCCCTTACATCTCATCACAAAGACCGGGCCTTACACCTCGTCGAGAATGCCCCACATCAATTACTAACATCAGAAGCTAGGAGCCGCCGTGCCCCTAGAGTCTACAGGTGATCTACGTCTCAGGTGTGGGGCATGGCATGCCCGTCATTCTACAGATAACGTCGTCTAAAGATCCAGGCATGCCTTACCCCTCCAGCCATCAACCGTGGGAAGTGTAAGTCTACATCAAGTACCGAATTTCTGATGTTGTCACCTCTGTTGATCATTTCCTCTCAATTAAGTCTGCCTTGCCAAGGAATCTATGTTCTATATATAAATGATGCATGAGCATGTCTACAATGTGTATATTTCTTCAAATGCATGACGGTGTTCCTAGCTTCTACATGTTTGTTTTCGGATGCAAGTGCATGTGACATGTTTTTCCCTTTTCTCTCTTCTCCTCTATCTTATTCTCCTTTTCTCTCTCGCTTTCTCCTCCTCCTATTTTCTCTTCCCCTATCTCTCTCTCTCTACCCCTCGCTCTTCCCCTTATTTTTTCTTTTTCTCTCTCTCTCTCTCATATTCCCTTTCTTTCTTCCTCTCTTTCTTGTTTCTCCCCTTTCTCTCTAATCCTCGCTCTCTCCCTTGATCTTTTCTCATTCACTTCTCTTATTTTTCTCTCATTTCTCTCTCTCTCTCATCTTCCTTTTTCTTTCCCTCCTTTCTCCTTGTATGCATGTGCTTCCTAACTGTACAAGTGCTCACTATTTCTACATGATGTGTTTGGATGATGCATTTGGGGATGAGTTCTTTCTCCTTCTACAAGACATGTTCAAATGCAAGTGCCCCTAACTCTAAATGATGTGTTTACTTCTTGAATGCAAGTGCTCTCTACTTCTACATGCATGGATGCAAGTGCTTGTCGACCAATGTTATGTTGCGTTTGAATACAAGTGTCTCTAGTATGATGCATGATTATTGAAAGCCATTCAAGCTAAGGTGAAAGTTAAGCAACTTGAGAAAAAGCGAGTTATCCCATCAAAAACACAAAAATCTCAAAGGAAAAGATGCCTAACGACCATGAACCCACTCATTTCAATTTTTGCCTAAAGCCCCAGGGGTGAACACTCTTTGTTGAAAAAGGTTTGACGGATAAAGACTCGTAAAGCAAAATCAATGGACACGTGGATATCCCTTCAAAAGCAGATGGAGGAGATGTGCCTAGATGCTCGTTCATGACCAACCAAATGAATCATCTTGAAAATGAAGTCATCTACGCCATGGACGCGCCTTGTCATTGACTACTATCCCCAATTTCCTTTTGGCCTTAACTTTTGCCTAGACTGCCCTTTCGGGTTTTCAATCTAGCAGGCTTGTCCTAACTTTTGCCTAGACCGTCCTTTCGGGTTTTCAATCTAGCGGACTCTTCTTCTTCTTTTTTCTTTTTCTTTTCCTTTTTTTCTTTTCTCATCGTGGGGATAGCGGCCATAGAATGCTGAGACCATGGAGTTTGGGCAAGATCAAGATCACTCAGGCTAGGTATATTCGAACGACTTATGGAGAGGTGAACCTTCAACCTTAATCGGGAACCATCTAGCTGAGCTATGTCTAGGAGACCATTGGAGAGACGTGCTTCATGATGGCCGAATTCACAATAAATCTTCATAAGAGAGGCGGACTCGATTGATAACTTCATAAAATACAAGTCAAAAAGAGAAGTCTTACGACTACAAAAGAGGCCCGAATACAATCAACAGTGTAGCATGTCTATGTGACAACAACTCCAATCTTTCCATTGAATCAATCTGGGAACCAAATCTTTATAGACCGGGCCCGTTGCCGGATTACCTACGTATCGGTGGACATGGTGTTTTGGTCGAGGTACTTGGTAGGGTCAGTGTTTGATTCGAGGTGTTTAAGGTGGTAGATCGGATGGAGGGAACACTTGTCTTCTTCATCACAATTTCTTCTCTTCTTCCCGATTTCTGGTAGTGAATCAACATTTTTGGGCAATAAGGTCATCTCCTTCCTCACTTTTCTCTTTCTTTTTTTTTGAGGAGGATGACATCTTCTTAAAATGGGTGCACCTAGACATGATTCACTTGAAGCCTAATTCATTTTGGGAAGCAATTTCTAGACAAGTGTTCATGGTGGGTGTGATGGGGTCAAAGATGGAGGATGGTTTGGATCCATGTTTGAAAATCGGGTATATGTTCAAAGGTTGGTGTTAACGACTGTTTGGGAAGCAGGTGGAGGTAGGTGTTTCGAGATTACATCCACAGAATTAGGTCTTCGTAGTTCCTTTTATGGTCCCCTAGATTGATCCAATGGAATATCATGAAGCTATGCGCAATGCCACATATACACAAAAGATAAGGAAATCAAAGTTTTATTCCTTATGTGAAAAATCAAGGCATAAACAATGATACTGTTGACTGTTGAACAATAGGATTCAGTTATCGTCCCTTTTGACTCGACTCAACTTTTTGACTCTAAAGAGTTCCTATGCCGCCTCTCCCCATCCTCGGTCATCACTCTATCCATACCTAACAATTCGGCATGTGGTCTATAATCAATTCCCCTCATGTTTGCACCTCTCATCTACCCTTCCATATCATTGAGTGGTCTCACGGAGTACATCACCTCATCTCACTACCTCCTTGTTGTCGCCACTGCGCCATTGCTCCCCTCGTCGTCATATCGGATTATCATCTTATCCCCATCATCACTTCTTTCATTCGGAAATTAGGACTTGCATATCCTCTCACAAGAAGATCCAATGGCAATGTCTCCACTCGATATCTCAGCTCCGCCCATCAGTTTAGTCTCTCAGCTCAGTTTGTGGGCTTGGTTCTCACTATATGATTCTTCTATTAGCTTCTCAGCTTGGCTTATCAACTTGGTTCACAGGTAAAGAACCGGGGCTTGCATCATCTTTTGTCTCCTCTTATCTTCTTCCCATGTTTTTCTTCATTTTTTCTCTCCAGGGACTGGGGTTTGCATTTCTTCCCATGAGATGGCCTCGATCGGTTTGTCTCCAATTGCATACTTGGCTTCAGCTTTGCATCTCGGTTTTCAGGCTCAACTTGTCGACCTGGTTCACCAACTCAGCTTCTGGTTATGGTTCATCAATTTGTCTCAATAGTTTGGCTCCCCAGCTCGGCTCGCCAACTGGATTTGCGAATAAGAATTAGGGCTTACATCTCCCTCCATGGGGGAACATCCTGACTTGCATCTCCTCTTATAAGAAAGACTAGCCAAGTCGTCCCATCTCCTCTCTTCTGTCTCAAATATTGGGACTTACATCTCCTCTCACAAAAAGGCCCAAAGTTACCTCGGTGTCTTAAGTTGATGTTTCATCACTGCCTCTGCCTTCTTCCTACCTTGCGGCTTAGAATACCTCCATGGTTTCTAATGTCTTCATTATCTTCCTTTCTACACTGCCTTGTGATGTATCCATCCTCCTTACTATCTTCATCATCTCCTTCCAACTAAGGCACTACCCACCCCTGGTGTCCTAAGGGTTCAATTCTAATGGTAAAGTTCATGGTCATCGGGAATTCTAAACTTAGACTTTATGTTTTTTTTTTAAGGTATATGGAAAAAGCATGATGGAATACATTCGCAAAACAATCTCATTATTCTTGCAAAACATTTGCTTCTTTTTCTTTCTTCAAGATTCAAGCCCAAAAAGATGAGGATTTTTTAAAAGAATGAGACACCCTAGCCCGAATTTGTGTTTTATGTTTTGAAAAACATGTGCTGCAATGTCAAATGTATGCAAATGTGAACTTCCTAAGACAAGGTAGACCGACTGGACATATACGCCAACTGAGGAAACAACACCAAAGAAGTAATCGTCGGCTCAATTATGTATACTTATTCCCATTGGGTATTCTTACTAGACTCACCAGATCCCACTACGCAATATTGCCCCTACGCAGAGTTGGCACGGCGGTCCCGCTATATATTTTTTGTGATTTTTTTTTTTTGGTTTATCAAAAGAAAAAAACTATATTTACACATATTCAAATCCACAACAAAAATTACACAAAAATGCATATACCACTTATTGATTCATTATGCATGAGATGCTCAGGGTATGCAGCTGGTTGGGGGCTAAAAGACTGCCGCTAAGGAATAGTTTGACCTACTCACATATGATAAAAGATATCGCGTGAGGTCCATGGCCCGTTAATCCCTATCATCGCATGACCAGCGAGAAACCGGTTCACATCAAGCCACTCTCTCTTTAAGAAAGCATTGTAGCGGACTTGGATTCCCTGGCCCTCTTATGGTAGAGGCTTCACAACATTTTTGATGAATGCAAGGCACTTATGATGACACATAAAAAGGCATACAAAAATTCAATGATTGCACAAGATTTCTTGAACCCTCAAAAGTCCCCAGCGGAGTCGCCACCTGTGAATACCCGACCCAAAATCACTTGGGCCTATTCACCTCTTCCTTACACCTTCTTCATAACCGTCATCCATTATCTTTGGAGTCGCCACCCAAGTTTTATTAAGGGACTAAAACTTGGAAAAAAAAACCCTTAATGTGACTCCATTTAGGCAACCGGTTTAGCGAACCAAAGATAATGGACCCGGGGATTCGTCATGGATGGGAAGGTGTTAGGCACCCATCCATGTTAGGGCAAAATCTTGTGCAATTAAAGGTTTTTGTATGCCTTGTGCAAGTGGGTGAGTATGTTCACCAAAACCAATCAAGAACTGAAAATAAAAAGAAGGGGATGAGAAGAAGATTGGGCTTGAGTTTCCACCACTAGAAACCACCTACGTACCCCGGCGACCGGGTTCAAAGCCCACGTAGTTCTTACATCAGAAACACAACAATCACATCATCATCAGCATCAGCATCACAACAGAAAGAAAAGGATCAGAATTACCTCTTGCAGCCCTCCTCTAGCTCCTTGATTCGGGTTTCGCCTTACGCCTAGCTTCTTTCCGCACCTCAACTCTATCTTGGATCTCTTCTTGATTCTTCACTTGCTGCCTTGATTAGATGATGCTACCCACGAGATTTCTCCAGAGCTTCGCCTATAGAACTAATTCTGGGCTTGGAGAGGTAGAGTTTCTCCAAGCTTGAAAGCTTTTAGGAAGAGTATGTGTGTAATAATGCGTGTCCTTTGATGTTAAGGGGGAGGGTCCTATTTATAGTGTTCTAGGCTGCCTAGGGTCGTGGACCATCTTAATGATCAGAATAATGGCCGAAAATCTGGACCAAAAACGCGTAGAATCGAATCTCGGTCGAAAATCGGGGAGAAAACGCGTTCCAGTGCACCCATGACCGCCATGGCCGGTGGTCATCACGAGATGACAGCCATGTCATGGCGGTCATCCATACATGACCGCCTAGGCCCGGCGGTCATCTCGAGATGACCGCCCGCGCCTACGCGTTTTCACCGCAGTTTCCATTTTTGCTCCGGATTCTCCCCTAATTCCTCCCTGATTGATCTTACCGCGTAATCAACCCCTAGATTGCCCAGAATATTCTTTTTTCTTGATTACTACTCCCCCCAAACATCTCCCAATCAATTAATCACACATCCTCTTCCTATTTTAAGCCTAAATCATACCAAAAACACTCTTGCTATTTAAGGAATGATTTAACTCTGATCTCTCACGAAAATCAGAGTTAAATTTGCCTGCAAGCAAGGTGTTAGTGGGCTTGTACAACTCTGGAGAACATCTATATTCTACTAAATTGGGCTCTTATATCTATCTCCAACCCAAATTGGATTTCAATACATAAATAAGGCCCAAGCTCATAGAATGTAATACATTCTAGCAATCCGGTCCCTAATGTGACTTAAATCACTTCTTCGTACATGAGGGACCTAATTACTAAAACGTATAAATTTTCATGGGTCAAATTCGGGTGTTCACACCTACCCACTTCACTAGTGAAGATGTGGCACGGGTTTTTGTTGTTGAGATTATTCGGCTCCATGGTACCCCCATCTCTATATATTCGATAGGGATCCTCGGTTCTTAACTGAATTCTGGAAAGAAATTCACCGTTTGAATGGAACCGTGCTATCTCGAAGCACTGCTTACCATCCACAAACTGATGGTCAAACAGAGGCTCTCAACAAATGCTCGGAAATGTATCTTCGATGCTTTGTGGCTGACTCTCCTTCGCTATGGCTGGCCATGCTTCCTTGGGCTGAATATTGGTATAACACTGCGTATCAAACCTCAGCAAATACAACCCCTTTTGAGGTCTTGTACGGACGACCACCACCTACTGTGTTGCACTATGTGGAAGGAATGACTGGAAACAAATTAGTGGCATCTCATGTGCTGCAACGGGATACGGTTTTACGGTCTCTTAAAAAGAATTTACAGGCTACCCAAAATCGCAGGAAAGCTTTTGCCGATAAACACAGGCGAGAGGTCACCTTCGAAGAAGGCGATTGGGTATATGTCAAGCTGAAACCGTATCGTCAGAACTCATTGCGCCTACGATGCCACAACAAGTTGGGAAGGCGTTTCTTTGGGCCGTTCCAGGTGATCAAGAAAGTTGGGGAGGTCGCCTATAAGCTTGCATTGCCCGAAGCGGCACGAATCCACCTGATCTTTCATGTTTCTCTTCTTCGAAAGTGTATTGGCACTCCAGAGCAGCAAGTTACCCCTCTTCATTTGGTAGATTCTACCTCTACTCTAATCCTACAACCTGCAGAAATACTGCAACAACGAACTATCCAACATGGAGGTCATGCAATTGTCCAATATCTGGTGCGTTGGGAGGGACTGCCCTTTGAAGCTGCATCGTGGAAAAACAAAGACCACCTCCAACGCAAGTTTCATAATTTGAACCTTGAGGACAAGGTTCCATTTCAGGGAAGGAGTAATGTTGTGAACATAACAGAGCCATTACACGTAACAAGTGAAACAGCAGCAGTACTGCCAAGAAGGAGTACCCGTGTGAGTAATATGCCAAGAAGTCTAGAAGAATATGAGCTATCCATGAAGACATTGATGTAAGTATCGGGGCATGCAAACTTGACAATCAAGTGCAGCGGAAAGACCCAGAAACCTTAGAGGATCCAGGTGAAGCAACCAAACCAAACAACAAAATCGATCATACCTGAAACGGTTAGGATCTTTCACCTAACTGTAGAACCGAATCAGCTAGAGCCGGAAGAATATCCTTCTCCTCTACGGTATCCACACGAACCGTGATGACTAGCCGGAAACCGTCACACGATCTCCAACCCGAGCTCTCCCGAGATGCGGTGCTAGCTGCGGAATTCAGGAGCTTGAACTTGTGGTGTTTTTGGTGTTCTTCCTTCTTTCTCAAAGAAGAAGAAGAGAGTGTGTGTCTATAAACTCAAGTCTTACTCAAGTTTTCTGGTGTGTAGCATGGTGTTAAGCTAAAGCTCTCAAGTCTGAAAACTGATCACAACACACTTGATCACACTAACACACAATGCATTAGTTAATTAGACTAATGGCCAACACTATGGCCCAAAGGTAGCATGATAATGACACTCACCATCTTTTGTCTACCACTAATGCATTATCACACATCAACACAACACAGCACTAAACCTGGTTCAATAATTCAGATAATTAGTGAACCAAAACGACCCTGGTACAACTACGGTCCAACCATGGTTCAACCACCTGCTCGAATCAACGGTTCTATGTGTGTGACCCTGTAGGCACTTGTAACGTCTGGCAATAATTGTAAAACCTCATTTTACAATTATAAGCAAAGAGCGGCATCTAGCAACACATCATTGCTACCCGAACGACAAGATCAGTACTGATTCTATATGCCTCGGAACATGTCATCGTCCTTTCGTCCCATTATCAAGAATAAACCGAGACATAGAAAACGTCAATCTCGTATATGTTTAATCTTAGTTTCTTGATCCCCGAGTTAACTGTGTATAACAGATACTAATGATATCACCATATCTTATAATCCGAGCATGGCCATGCATTTAACAGTTCAACCCTTATGTCCACCCAGTTACGGATGACTAGGAATAATATCAAAGTATATGACTCACATGTTGGGAACCTTGATGATCTCAGGTCTAAGGATAATACATATAAAAACCACTAATGATAATCATATAACGTTCCATGTAGGGTTCTTATGTGGGTCGGTCCAGTCCACAAGTTCTCTAACTTGTACCCGTATGTAGAATTAATATCTCATATAATTCTCAACATACGCTAGTCTTAATTTATTATTACAATCCATCCATAATAATAATCGACTAGGGACATTTTAGAATACAAAGTATTCTAGGGTTATAAATATGTGCAAGCGATTATCTCATAATCATATTTATTAGAATAACCTCAATGTATATACATGACTCATACAATCATCCATTGATTTGGCTTTTGGGCATATCACTAACAATCTCCCACTTGCACTAAAGCCAAGCAACCATGTATCTAATACCAATGGATGCGCATTGACCATCATGCTTCTGCTGCGTGAGTGGCTTCGTCAAGGGTTCTGCTACATTGTTCTCAGAAGGAACTCTGCACAGCCTGACATCGCCTCTATCTATGATCTCTCTAATAAGATGATAGCGTCGGAGTATATGTTTGGATCTCTGGTGGTATCTAGGCTGTTGAGCCTGTGCGATTGTCCCATTATTGTCACAATAGAGCTCAATCGGACTCTCAAAACTAGGTACCACCCCAAGTTCAGTTACGAACTTCTTAACCCAAACAGCCACTTTCGCGGCATCTGAGGCAGCAATGTACTCAGCCTCGGTTGTAGAGTCTGCAACTGTCTCTTGCTTAGAACTCTTCCAGCATACAGCACCACCTCCATGACAAAACACATAACATGATTGCGATCTGAAGTCATCCCTGTCTGTTTGGAAGCTAGCATCTGTGTAACCCTTTACAACAAGCTCATCAACGCTTCCATACACAAGGAATGCATCCTTAGTCCTTCTCAAGTACTTAAGGATGTTCTTAACCGCTGTCCAGTGACTCTCACCGGGATCAGATTGATATCTGCTTGTGACACTCAAAGCATAAGCGACATGCGGTCGAGTACATAGCGTGGCATACATGATAGATCCTATTGCCGAAGTATAAGGGATCTTACTCATCCGCTCTCTCTCCTTCGATGTACTAGGACATTGATTCTTAGAGAGAGATACGCCATGAGACATAGGCAAGAATCCTTTCTTGGAATCTTGCATGCTAAACCTCTTTATACCTAACATATAGGCAGCTTCTCCTAAGTCCTTCATCAAGAAATTCTTCCCTAACCAAGTCTTTAGAGACTGTAGCATCGGAATATCATTCCCAATGAGTAGAATATCGTCAACATACAACAACAAGAAAACAACAGTGCTCCCACTAACCTTCTTGTAAACACATGGTTCATCTTCATTCTTAATGAAATCAAACTCTTTGATTACTTCATTAAAACGAAGATTCCAACTCCTAGAAGCTTACTTCAACCCATAGATGGATCTTTGTAACTTGCATACCATATTAGCATTCTCTGGATCGACAAAACCTTCAGGTTGTGTCATGTACACATCCTCTAAAAGATTTCCATTTAGGAAAGCGGTTTTGACATCCATCTACCATATCTCACAATCATGGTATGCCGCTATTGCCGACAGAATCTGGATGGATTTAACCATGGCAACTGGTGAGAAAGTTTCATCATAGTCTATACCATGAACTTGTTTGAAACCTTTCGCAACCAATCGCTCTTTATAGGTAATCACATTACCATCCATGTCGGTCTTTTCTTAAAGACCCATTTGCACCCTATGGGTTTTACCCCTTCGGGTGGATCAACCAAGGTCCATACCTTTTTTTTCATACATGGATTCCATTTCCGAATTCATGGCTTCTAGCCACTTCTTGGAGTCCGGACCCGTAATGGTCTGCTGATAGGAAGTGGGCTTATCCTCATCTATGAACATCACATCTCCAGTATGAGTCATAAGAAATCCATATCTCTCAGGCTAATACCGAATCCTATCCGACCTACGCGGTCCATGTGTTATAGGTACAGGATTCTCATCCACAACATCTTGTGGTTCCTGTCCTTGTTCCATCTCAGCCTCTAGATCTCGAACTTCTTCGAGTTCTATTTTTCTCCCACTGATTCCTCTAGAAATAAATTCTCTTTCTAGAAAAATAGCAGTCCGAGCAACAAACACTTTGTGGTCGGTGGGATTATAGAAGTAATACCCTTTTGTTTCCTTAGGGTATCCTACAAAAGAGGCACTTCTCGGATTGAGGGTAGAGTTTATCTGATGCTTCACGTCTCACGTAAGCCTCACAAAAGACAAATTGGGACGCTTCCCGGTCCATATCTCATATGGTGTCTTTTCAACCGATTTCGATGGAACACGGTTAAGTGTAATAGCAGCACTCAATAATGCATGTCCCCAAAATGAAGAAGGAAGGTCTGCTTGACTCATCATAGAACGAACCATGTCTAACAAAGTTCTATTCCTCCTTTCAGATACACCATTCCATTGAGGCGTACCTGGTGGAGTAAGCTGTGATACTATACCACATTGCTTTAGATGATCAAGAAATTCTCGGCTTAAGTATTCACCTCCTTGATCAGATCGAAGCATTTTAATACTTTTACTGAGTTGATTCTGTACTTCATTCTTGAATTTTTTAAACTTTTCAAAGGATTCTGACTTGTGTCTCATTAGATACACATAGCCATATCTACTGTAATCATCAGTAAATGTAATGAAGTATTGAAAACCACCTCTAGCCTGTGTAGACATAGGTCCACATACATCAGAATGTATAAGACCTAATAAGTCCGAAGCTCTTTCTCCTTTACCAGTAAAGGGAGCTTTCGTCATTTTGCCTAATAAGCATGACTCACATGTCTCAAATGATTCAAAATCAAATGAGTCTAAAAGTCCATCTTTATGGAGTTTAGCAATACGAGTCTCGTTTATATGGCCCAAACGACAATGCTAAAGGTAGGTTTCATTAGAATCGTTCATTCTAACCTTCTTCGAATTAACGTTATAGATTGGCATTTCTAGGTTTAGAACATACAAACCATTGCTCAAATATGCACCACCATAATAAATATCATTGAAATAAATAGAACAACATTTGTTCTTTATTACAAATGAAAAGCCTTTCTTGTCCAGACAAGAAACAGAAATCAAATTCCTGCTTATGGTAGGTACATAATAACAATTGTCCAGTTCTAAGACCAAACCACTCGGTAGGGATAGATAGTAAGTTCCTACGGCTAATGCAGCAACTCTTGCTCCATTTCCGACGCGTAGGTCTATCTCACCCTTCGCCAATCTCCCACTCTTTCTTAGTTCCTGCACATTCACACAAATGTGAGAACCACATCCGGTATCTATTACCCATGATGCAGAGATAGAGATATTAGCTTCTATAACGAAAATACGTGAAGTGGAAGTCTCACTTTCCTTCTTCTTCTTTACCTCTTCAAGGTAAATAGGGCAGTTGCGCTTCCAATGGCCCGGTTTGTTGCAATGGAAACAATGTCCTTCCTTTGCAATACCACCCTTGGGTTTCAGCACGTGGTCATAAGAAGATGCACATGCACCAAACTTTTTGGCACATTTCTTCTTCTCGTTGAACTTTGCTTTACCCTTTCCTTTGCCTTTTCCAATCATCAAAATGTTGGATTTGTTTGCCCTCATTTGTTGCTCAGTTGTTCCCAACATGTTAAGCAACTCAGACAACGATTTGTCAAGATGATTCATATTGAAGTTCATGACAAATTGGTTGTAACTGTCTGGCAACGATTGCAGGACTAGATCAACCGCCAACTCCTTTTGCAAAGGAAAACCAAGACCCTCAAGGCTCTCAATGTAACCAATCATTTTGAGCACATGAGGTCTCACGGGTGATGATTCTGCCATCATGCAATGGAACAATGCCTTAGAGGTCTCATACCTCTCATGCCTTGCTTGCTCATCAAAGAGCATCTTTAGGTGTTCGATCATATCGAACGCCCCCATGTTCTCATGTTGCTTCTGAAGCCCAGATTTTATGGCTATTAGCATAAGACATGCGAAATCCAATGCATCATCAAGACGCTTCTTGTAAGCATCCCTTTCTGCCCTAGGAGCATTAGGCGCCGGTTCAATCGGAACTGGCCCTTCAAGGACATACAGCTTCTTTTCTTGTTTGAGGACAATCCTCAAATTGCGATACCACTTTAGGAAATTATTCCCATTCAGCTTTCCTTTCTCAAGGACCGATCACAATGATAGTGTACCTGTGTTTTGTGCCATGGTAGCTCTACGACAAAGATCAACTCACACAAATAAGAGTCATGTATACATAAATCATTTAACAAGGAATTCTATTAAATGATACTCCTACTATGAAAACAAAATAATCATGCGTAGGCCAAGATCCATATTTCACTACAATATAAGTCAGCTTTGGCTGATCGCCTACATCATAGCTATTTAGGTAGACAACTCTTGTCAATTACATCTCATGTAACTCTTGGATAGTTGAGCGAACAACACTTGTTCTTGTCTATCTCATAGACATTACTCAACTCCTTGCCTCTAAATCCTTAATCCTATTAAGATGACCTAGTTAAGTCCAAACCCACAATAAGCAGTTCAGATATTACAATTATCCAGTTGCACCTTGCTAGGATAAACATAGGCACCTTGCTTTGGCAAAACCTACCTAATGTTGATCTAAGCAATGATGAGTGCTTATCATGGAAGGAAACTAAGAACTTAATATTTATATCAACAACTGTTTCCATGCATAACAATTATGCCATCACATCTTGCTAGGATAAACATTGGCACCTTGCTTTGGCAAAACCTACCTAATGTTGATCTAAGCAATGATGAGTGCTTATCATGGAAGGAAACTAGGAACTTAATATTTATATCAACAATTGTTTCCATGCATAACAATTATGCCATCACATCTTGCTAGGATAAACATTGGCACCTTGCTTTGGCAAAACCTACCAAATGTTGATCTAAGCAATGATGAATACTTGTCAACAATTGTATCCATACATGTCATGCATGTAATTCACAAATTATATATCTCATATACAATAACAATG
>MK814803.1:117999-132515 GCA_028386065.3 Turnera subulata
GACCATCGTTCCTTACGAAAACCGACAATCGATTTTCCTTTTGTCGAACCCCTTCGACTTACTGCCAAGAACCTCTTGATTGATATCACATACCAATCAAGTGCTTGTTGTCAAAACCCTTTTGACACAACCAACCTCAACATATATCGCATATACAAAAATGAATTCAGCATATCACATATACCAAAATGAATTCATCATATCACACACAATAAGATGAACATATCACACATATGCACAACTAAATTCGATTTAGAGCTTTACAAGAGGCTCTGCTACCAGTGTAAGTATCCGGGCATGCAAACTTGACAATCAAGTGCAGCGGAAAGACCCGGAAACCTTGGAGGATCCAAGTGAAGCAACCAAACCGAACAACAAAATCGATCATACCTGAAACGGTTAGGATCTTTCACCTAACTGAAGAACCGAATCAGCTAGAGCCGGAAGAATATCCTTCTCCTCTACGGTATCCACACGAACCGTGATGACTAGCCGGAAACCGTCACACGATCTCCAACCCGAGCTCTCCCGAGACGCGGTGCTAGCTGCGGAATTCGGGAGCTTGAACTTGTGGTGTTTTTGGTGTTCTTCCTTCTTTCTCAAAGAAGAAGAAGAGAGTGTGTGTCTATAAACTCAAGTCTTACTCAAGTTTTCTGGTGTGTAGTATGGTGTTAAGCTAAAGCTCTCAAGTCTGAAAACTGATCACTACACACTTGATCACACTAACACACAATGCATTAGTTAATTAGACTAATGGCCAACAGTATGGCCCAAAGGTAGCATGATAATGACACTCACCATCTTTTTTCTACCACTAATGCATTATCACACATCAACACAACACAGCACTAAACCTGGTTCAATAATTCAGATAATTAGTGAACCAAAACGACCCTAGTTCAACCACGGTCCAACCACAAACCAGTTCAACCACGGTCCAACCATGGTTCAACCACCTGCTCGAATCAACGGTTCTATGTGTGTGACCCTGTAGGCACTTGTAACGTCCGGCAATAATTGCAATATCTCATTTTACAATTATAAGCAAAGAGCGGCGTCTAGCAACACATCATTGCTACCCGAAGACAAGATCAGTACTGATTCTATATGCCTCGGAACATGTCTTCGTCCTTTCGTCCCATTATCAAGATTAAACCGAGACATGGAAAACGTCAATCTCGTATAGGTTTAATCTTAGTTTCTTGATCCCCGAGTTAACTGTGTATAACAGATACTAATGATATCACTATATCATATATTCCGAGCATGGCCATACATTTAAAAGTTCAACTCTATCAAGAAGCCCATCTGATAATATACCCGATATATGGGTCGGACGAATCTCATCTTGATCAATCAAAACCCACTACACATTTATCATATACCCAATGATTACCCTTAAGTCCACCCAGTTACGGATGACTAGGAATAATATCAAAGTATATGACTCACATGTTGGGAACCTTGATGATCTCAGGTCTAAGGACAATACATATAAGAACCACTACACATTTATCATATACCCAATGATTACTCTTAAGTCCACCCAGTTACGGATGACTAGGAATAATATCAAAGTATATGACTCACATGTTGGGAACCTTGATGATCTCAGGTCTAAGGACAATACATATAAGAACCACTAATGACAATCATATAACGTTCCATGTAAGGTTCTTATGTGGGTCGGTCCAGTCCACAAGTTCTCTAACTTGTACCCGTATGTAGAATTAATATCTCATATAATTCTCAACATACGCTAGTCTTAATTTATTATTACAACCCATCCATAATAATAATCGACTAGGGACATTTTAGAATACAAAGTATTCTAGGGTTATAAATATGTACAAGCGATTATCTCATAATCATATTTATTGAAATAACCTCAATGTATATACATGACTCATACAATCATCCATTGATTTGGCTTTTGGGCATATCACTAACAGTTGACACCCAATGGACTTGTCCAGCAAGTTAAAGGGCACTTAAATAGTAAGTTTGTGGAATAGAAAAAGCAAGTAGAGTTTTGAGGTTGTCTTTATTCTCTTCTCACCTTCTTCTGTAGTTACTCTTTTGTTAAGGGATTCAAAACTCTCCCATAAGAGTTGGCTTAATCAAATAGTTTTTTTACTGCAATTAATAGATTACGAGGCATACGCTTCACAACCATTTATAAGCCAGATGCATGTAGTACTTTCCTTCAGAAGCACCCTCCCAAACCTAAAAATTAAGTTCCAAGCTAGATTGTGCTAAAAAGGTAGCCTGAATTTGATCCAAAATAGATTGTGGGATTATACCTGCAAGAATTGCGGAATCCCACTCTTGATTGAAGATTAAATCCGAGACCCGCATATCTTGGAGAGCACATAAGAATATTGATGCCATTTGCAAATAGATCTTTACAGAAAATAATGTTGTAGAAGATGATTAATGTCACATTACTAGTGCAAAATCATAATGATCATCACACAATCGTGACATAAAAAATTAGCTCATCTATTATAAATTTGGACGAGATAGAAAATTAAAGTCAAGAGATATTTGGAAGATAGTTGACGAAGAGTCAATAATGATTCTTTGAAATATTAACATTTTTCCATCATTAGCATAGTAAGACCAATAAAAGCTTTGGAATCCACGAAAAAGTACATAAAAACTGTACATACATATGAGAATAAATAAAAAATTCAAGTATTCTCGACAAAAAAAAAATTCAAGTATATACTGTATATAACAATTCCGAATGGTTGAGAATATGTCAATTCGTACTGAAACTAAATCTTTAGATAAATCTATCCTCATTCTAAAAAATGAGGTGGAAATTTCGTTAAAAAAAAAAAAAGCTAGCAAAACGACATTCTTCTTCTTTTTGTTCGTGGATAATACAAGCGAGCCAATGGAGTTGTGTGGCTAAATGGACTAAAACCCAGTTATTGGTAGTGTATTCCTGTATGGATGGAGCAAGCCCGAACTTAAGCCCAGCCCCATTCGAAGATTTTCTGTTTCTTTTATATATACGCTGTATATCATAACGACCATATACAGTAAAAGCTCTTTTTCCAGCGTCGGGACGAATACTGCAGAGGATAACAACTAAAACCCTGGACTGGAGCAGAGTTAAAAACCCATAAAAGTAGATCCCTCCAATTCCTTTTCTTTTGGAGCCTCCACCACCAATCCAAACCATCCTCTGACCAACGGCGGCGGCGATGGGTTGCTTAACCACTCCCATCGTCACCTCATGAACTCCCTCTTCTTCATCTCTACCCCTAAAAAATCGCTTCTCAAGTCCCTCCTTTCTCCGTCTCTAAAAACCCTCATGGCTTCCTCTGCACTTCCCCAATCCCTCGACGACGACCTGTGTTCCACCCTTAACCACCAAGAGCAAGAGCAAGAGCAAGAGCAGGAATTGGGCTCCAACGAATATGGCGGAGATGCGGCGGCGGCGCCGAGCTCCTCCTTGGGTCCGCCGGGCCGGTACCTGAGCGGAGAGGCCCGGGTGGAGCGGGCATGGGCACACTGGATGAAACTGGGCCGACCCAAGTTGATAGTTGCTCCCATGGTGGATAATTCGGAGCTTCCTTTTCGAATGCTGTGTAGGAAGTACGGAGCCGAGGGTGCTTATACTCCTATGTTGCATTCCAGGATTTTTACCGAGAATGAAAAGTACCGTAACCAAGAGTTTACCACTTGTAAGGTACTTGAGTTTTAGTCCCCTCAAACATTAAAACTTATATTCGCTTGGTTTCTTTTTTGACCGTCGCAGAAGCGTTGATTGAGTTGGGTTGGAAGTTTTGTAGTGTGTTTCTTTTTTGTATTTAATTGTCCCAAGTTGTTAGAAATAGACACCGTAGTTTGCTGTTGCTTTAATGTACGATTTTGATAACAATTGCAGGAGGATCGCCCATTGTTTGTCCAGTTTTGTGCAAATGATCCCGACATTTTGTTGGAAGCAGCAAGGAGAGTGGAGCCTTATTGTGATTATGTGGACATTAATTTGGGGTACTATTTTCAAGCAACCATCTTCCTTTTTTTTTTACACTTTTTTTGAGATAGTTTAATGATTTGAAAGCTGTCCTATATGATGGTTCTAACAAAATATAGAGCTTGTATGGATGATTTGATGAATTGGAAACTTATACTCAAAAGCTTACTTGCTATTAATGCCTTCTTTGTAGTTGTCCTCAGCGGATTGCCAAACGAGGGAACTATGGAGCTTTCCTCATGGATAACCTTCCGCTTGTGAAATCTCTGGTTGAAAAACTTGCTCTTAACCTTCATGTGCCCGTATCTTGCAAAATCCGTTGTTTTCCAAAGTTGGAAGATACAATTAGTTATGCAAAGATGCTGGAGGAAGCTGGCTGCTCGCTTTTGGCTGTCCACGGTCGAACGAGGGACGAGAAGGATGGGAAGAAATTTCGTGCCAATTGGAAGGCTATCAAGGCTGTAAAAGATGCCCTCAGAATCCCAGTGCTTGCCAACGGGAACATACGTCATATGGATGATGTTCGGGACTGCTTGGAAGAGACTGGCACTGATGGGGTGCTCTCGGCTGAGACTCTCCTCGAGAATCCAGCTCTCTTTGCTGGATTCCGGACCGCTGAGTGTGCTGTTGGTGGAGAAGAGAGCAGTGCAGATGGACAACTAGACCAGGCTGATTTATTGGTGGAATATTTGAAGCTTTGTGAAAAGTACCCTGTGCCATGGAGAATGATCCGTGCTCACGTTCATAAGATGTTGGGAGACTGGTTCAGGATCCATCCCGAAGTAAGGCAGGATCTCAATGCACAATCCAAACTAACTTTTGAATTTCTATATGATTTGGTGGATCGTCTCAGAAAACTGGGTGTTAGGATTCCACTTTATAAAAAAGAAGAGATCAATCATGTCGCCAGAGCTTCACCAAATGGGTTGGTTAATTGAAGTAGTTAATCCGCAGCAACTCCAACCCGTGTTGTTCGTGCCATACCAAACCTAGGATCGTACAGAGCAGACAGGTTATCATTGCTCCGATTGTTTTATTTGGTTACTGATTCTTATTTTGTTTTTGATTAGAGAATTGTCCTGCAACACATACTAGTGTGGTCAGCAGGCAAATAGGAAGCATAACTAGCTTCACATTATTCCAGATTGTTGTATCTCATAGAAATTGAATTCCGTTCTAACCCTGATGGGTTCTTTTTGTAGTATCTTTCCTTTATTCCTCAATGAAAAAGGCTTCAAATTTTTAAAACCAGGATGATGTATCAATTGTAAGGCATTGATAATTGCTCCGATCCCCAATGGTTTTCTTACCGGTTGATATTTGCTATGAAACTGAGATGGTGAAACTATGCCGTACATAGATGTTATTTACTTGGCGAGAAACTGTATTTATAATCCTGTAGGTTTAGATGTGAGGATGATGTCAAATAGAGATGCACTAGCACAAGAATGGCTGAATTTCACATTTAGGATCAGGATGTTACACGGTACAGAAACAAAAAGGCGTCTTGTATCGCCATGCATGTCATTTGTGACCAGGATTGTGGGGAACCACCGCACCTGGTGGTTCAACCTTCAGATTATTAGATAGCATTTACAACGCAATAAAAACCGAGACTAATACACAAAATTTGTCTGCACTTTGCTCACTAGATGCTCTCCATAGACAGCTTTTCCAAACTTAGATATTCCACCAGTTTTCTGTATACAGATGTCTAATGGCTCCACTGCTGCATCATAGTTGGGCTGTTCAAACAACACAATCATGCGCAAAGGGTTATTGTTTTTCTCATTTAGGAAAATAAAAAGAATATAGTGGATGGGCTAACCTCATAGAAGTAAGCGATGCATACGCGATATTTTGAGGAATTATTGATGACCCGGTGCAGAGTTGAATCATACAAACCATTGGACAATATCTGCAGCTCAAAGTGCTGGTAATGATGATCCAGGAGAAGTATGAAAAAGGAAAATATTGATGGATTCCCTAATGTTACATACCTTCAGCATGTCTCCAATGTTGCATACAAATGTTCCTGGAATAGGGGGTGCAGGTATCCACTCACCGGACATGTTTCTCACCTTCAACAATTCAGTCCAAAAATAATTGTGAAAGAAAAAACCAGTGGCACTTACATAGCAATATAAGTTCAATGCCAATAGTTATAGCTTGTTGTCAGCCTGAACCATAGTCTAAGCTTCTACGAATTTTAATGATGCTACCTCTTTCCCCGCTGCTATCAAGTTTTAGTTAGTAGACACAACCTTAGATGCATATATTGCTAAAAGAAAACCTTAGATGCATACTCAAATGGTTTGGTTAGGAAGCAGCAAGAAGTTTCATTTGAACGTAGAAGACTAAGAGCATGGATCTTCATCATGAAAAGGTCTCGAGCTTCGTATTTTTCCCAGCTCTGCATTCGCACATTGCAAATTTCTCTCTTCCTCCCTTCGGATAGTGGGGAGAGGAGGTTATAAGGTATTCTTAAGTTTGGCACAGTTTTACCGTTTACTAACTAACAATGGGTGTTTGCTATGGCAAGGAACTGTTTAGATGCCCATGAACAACAACAGCAGTTATCATCAAATGCAGTACAGTTCAATCAATGGCATACGGTCTAACACTAATGGCCATTGACATGGCAACTCATGGAGACATAGAAGCATTAAGTTTTGGGTGCAAAAATCAAGGGAAAACCAGTTGGAAGATTCCTATGGAGGTGCATGCAACTTTGATTATCGCCAAGTTTCATGCAAAAACAGGTGTGCAACAATGCATTTGGATCAAGCAACTGACTTCGAGTTCTGGAATAAGGACCAATATCAACGAATTGCAACTTTAGCTATGTCCAAAGACTCAGGTACCATCAGAATTTTAAAACTACTATACCTGAAGTGCAGTTATATCTTCATCCTGATTAACCAGAGTTAGCAGACCTGCAAGGCAATACTGTGAATGATAAATTTATAGAAGTACTTTTCAGAAACGAGTTAGCTCAGGTTGGTAAACTTTACCATAGTCAGTATGAGCTCCGCTGTGATCATTTGAGCAGTAGATATGAGCACAAGAAACAATAAACAAGAAAGTGTTATTTACACAAACCCCAGCGACTTATAGAAAAAGAATGTAATGAAATCGGGTTGCATTACCATCCTATGTCATTTTCCGGAGCATCATGACCATTTGTGCTTGAAAGACCAGGGTAACCAATAATGCGTAATACCCAAAATGCGTCTCCTGTTATATCCCCTTCAAACTCATCGGGTGAACCACTTAATGCTAGAGCTATTCCGCGCATAATTTTCCTTGAAAGGTCTGTCAGTGAAAAGAAATTTGGAAAAAGATTCAACAATTTATAGAAGTGAAAGACAAGCAAGAAGAAGCCACTATGAATAGCATGCCTGTGCACAGGTTGACATATTTCTCCATGAGTGGTTTGAAGTTTGGTGGATTGAGTGCCCTGCGGGGAGCAGAAGATCATCAATAACCAATTCATGATTTCCTGAGAAAAAAATCTGACTTCCTCCCAAACACAGCTTGTACCGCATTGATACCCTATTTCCTCATAACAAACATTTAAATTATCCTTCAAAGCACCAACACATTGGACCTTAAACCTTCTGGCCATGAGTGGAGGCAAAAACATGCAAATTATGCGTGCTGGTGATTTTCTTGGCAATTCACATAGCACAATCTAACTAGAAACCAACAAGCTCATCATCGTTGTGCAGGCCATGTAAGCTGTTACAAATTTATCACGCTTGATTTAGTTCAGTGATAACCTATTGAAAATCTTCTATTTTCTCTAATTGATGGCAAAAAGCACACGGGCCTCCGCAGAGCATCAAACTGGTTAAGGTTTATCTTTCCCTATAACGAGATCCGCTCCTTTTAGGGTATCATTCAGGCCCTCTAGCTTTGTGGAGCTAAGTTAGGATGATGCAGAAACATCAGCTAGTCCAATTCAGCACAGGAAGCCAAGTAGCTTTGAGATTCTTATGGTCAACCGTCCACCAAACTTGAACGCATATTGGACTAAGAACAAAAGTTTGTTGCAAAGTTTCTGCCTTGTATTGTATGAGGCACGATAAGTTTGACTAGATACATTCATTACATACCATTGATTACATCCTTCCATTACTTCGCCAAGAGCTCCATACCTACCAGACTGTATCTCTCTATAACACTGTTCACATAAACAAAACAAATGACAACAATCTGTAGGTAAAAATGACAAATCTGCAGGCAGTGATGAAGATAGATATTTAAATCTACAGGAAGGCAACGTATAGAATACGATTCAGTGGATGACAATAAAGTGCATAGGAGATATAAGTAATCTGGGCATATTGCTTTAAATTTTTAACGATTTTCCATCAGAAAAACAGAATATTCCAAGTGTTAAGCATAAACTGAATGTTTCAGCAATATCCTTCAAATCTACATAATCAAGCTATCTGCTAGAAATTATCTTCCACATTTGTCTCAAAATCTTAATCTTAACTTTTACTGTGTCAGAAAATGAGATGAACTGGTTGGCCCGGACGGTGGAAAAGTTAAAATAAGAAGAATAAATATTTCAACAAGAAGAAAGTTTTCAAAAATGTCTTTAGAAGATACATTGTAACTCTGGATAAAATGTCATAATAGAAAAACAACAGGTATCATAATGAATCCCCAAGAATTTTTGCTGGGACCTTGGCCCCTTCCATCTATATAGCTGCAGCAAGAATATGACATTGGAGATCATAACCAACTTTATCCATCCTCCACATACGTGTGATGCAAAACTAATTGTTCTCGAGAAACAAACAACGGTGCACGGAAAGCAAGAGAATTGTCCCACAATCAGCCAAGTTTACATTGTAAGGAATTTGTTCTAACCAAGTCATAAGAATCTAAAATGCTCTTACTCTGATTGCTCTAGGTTTCTGTAGAATATGGACAGAAAGGGAGTTCATTTATGGCATTGGATGGGGAGTCCTACGAACTACTACATTTACTCAAGATTTTCATTTCAAAGATGATTCTTATAAACTTCCAAGGCACATTACTCAAATGATTCAAAAGTGGAGAAAACCTGAAGTAGAAAACGTACATCAATTGCTTCATGCATATCAGGAGTTCCTTTGGTGATATTTTCTCCTACTCTCTGATATCCCCTGCATTCAAAATGTGAACTGTCTATTGACACCAAGTTCACAAAATGTTCTACTACATTGCAATTAGACAACTACTCAAGCCATCTCAGGGAACTAACCTGTATCCAGCAGAAGCACTTAACTTAATCTTTAATTTTTCTTCATAAGGAAGATCAAAAAAATTGTGGGTCACGTCTTTAACCTCCTTAGTTAGCGAATCAGGTATACCATGACCCTTCTGCTCAATTACATGACCATAGTATAAGAAGAGAGCTTAAAAACAAGCAATAGCATAAAATAAAATAAAACAGACAAAAGAAACAAGTAATGCATTATAGAGGAGAATCAGAGCACAGAAAAAGGGTACCACGTAGAAGAATCCAGCTTCCTTACAAGCCTTGTCTAATTGCTGAACGACTTCACACACGCCTGGGTCCTGGGCCATTTTAGGGTCATCCCATTTCTCCACTAAGGGACCAATATCTACCCAACAAAAAGGTAATGGTATAGATTACAGATAACTTGAACTAATTAAACTGACTGACAAAGACAACATCAAGGTCAGATTTTCTTGGGGGTTGGCTACGGGAAAGGGGATAACTACTTGGAGTTAAACACAAAACTATATGGAGAGAGGAATTAGTAATTATGTTAGTGTAAGTGGTGATTATTACCGATGATGGGGAGAGATTTGAAGTCGGTTGCCATGGGTGGATTTGCTCGAGGATCTTTGTCTCTGTATGTATCTGTTGTGATGACTTGAAGAGGACAGTACTGCTACTGCCCATTGTGCGAGTATTATTTACTACTAGCTCACATCCCGTGGATTCCACGGGCTTGCATTAATTTTTGGGAAAAAATTAAACATTTTAACTACTATTTTAGGCATTTATTATGTAATATTAAAAAAACGTGCACATAATTTGTTTCTAAATTATTAATTTTTTCCATTTTTTCATATAGATCTGGAAAATAAATAAAAAATTATTAAAATATAAATTAGAATACAAATTAGAAAAATAAATAAAATAAACTATTTAATAATAATATAAATAATAAATAATTTTTAAAATTTAAACATGCATTATTATCCCTTAAAACAAAAAAACATATTAAACAACCAAAGAAAAAGTTAAAATAATTAATTAATAATAAAAAGAAATAAAGAATATAAGAGAGTAATTTTTAAAACATAAATCAGTAAATGAATAAAAAATATTATTATAAAAAATTAAAATAGAAAATATAATATAGATCAGAAAAATAAATTATAATTTAATAAATAATAATATAAAAATAATTAATTTTGCAAAGTTAAACATGGATCATTGAGCCAAAAAACAACAAAAATATTAAACAACAGAAGTAAAAATCAAAAGCATTAATAAAGGATAACAAAAAGTAAAAAAAAAAACTTAAGAGACTAATTTTAAAGAAATATAAATCAGGAAAATATTAGAATATTTATCACGCAGAAAAAATTAAATTAGAAAATAAAATATAAATCAGGAAAATAAATAAAATAAACTGTTTAATAATCATATAAATAATACTTATTTTTTTATATTTAAACATACATCAGTGAGTCCCAAAACAAAAAAATATATATTAAACAATAAAATAGAAATTAAAATAATTAATTAATAATAAATAAAACATAAAAAAATAAGAGGGTAATTTATAAAAATAAAAATAGGAAAAAAACTGAAAAAAAACTATTATTACGGAAAAAGAACCTTAAAATAGAAAATAGAAAAAAATAAAAGAAAATACTCAATAATAATATAAATAATAATTAATTTTGTAAATTTATACCTACATCATTTATTAATCCATGCTTGGGCCTACATAATTGACCCTAAAAACAAAAAGATTAAACACAGAGTAAAAAATTATAAGAATTAATTAATAATAAACAAAAAAATAAAAAATCATACAATGAGTCATTTTTAATATAAAAATCATAAAAATAAATAGAAATATCCATTTATGAATAACAACTTTAATATAAAAAATAGAATATAAATCAGAAAAGTATAAAAAATATTTAATAATAATTAATTTTGTAATTTAAACATGCAAAATTGAGTCCTAAAATAAAAATTAAAAAATAACAGAAAAATTAAAAAATATATAAAACATAAAAGAGACCAAAAAAAATATTATATAAAATAATAATATAAAGAGCAATTAATTTATGAAATAAAAAATTAACAAATTAAAAGACATAAAAAATTAAAACATACTTTTGCATCAATTAAACTCATATCTATGCTAATAAGGAGGTTCTATAATTTTGTATTCAATGATTCCTACAATCTCACGAAACTCTAACTTGATTTTTCCATAAATCATTCTCAAGAGTCAATTCATCCAAAGCTTTAATATACATTTTCCTGCACAAACAGAAAATATAAAAATAATTAAAGTAGAATGGGAAAATAAAAAATATAAAAACAAATTGGATGCTTAATTATGAGAGACAAAATAACTTTAATATTATATCAACATTCATACGTATGCAAATAGAGACAAAACAAAGAAGAAATTAGAGAGGATGAGTGAATTATAGAGAAACTATATCACACACAGACAGAGACTACAGAGACTATATCTAGGCCTTGTGTAGTGCAAAAAAAAAAAAGAGGTAAAAGGAAATCAATGAATGATAGAGAAACTGTATCACATACAGAGACTATTATTTCACATACACAAACAAAGACTGTATCTGTATTTAAAGAGAGATGATGAATTTTTGAAGAGATGCATGATAAAAAGAACAAAAAAGGTTAGTTGAGTATAATATAATTCTTATCAGAAAACAATAATAGAGTAAATCACATAATATATATAACAATCTCTGCCTGTGAATTTTCTTTTGACCAATTTGGATGTGACTGGAATTCTTTTTAAAAGAATATAATTAAGATCAGATTCATCAATTTAAATAAAAATAATTTTATCTTTATCTTTATTGATTAGAAACTCTGGTTATCAGTTTAATGGAAAAAATATATATAATACCAATATCTGCGTGTGAATTTTCTTTTGAAGAATTTGGGTGTGTCTGGAATTCTTTTTAAAAGAGTATAATTAAGATAGGTTATCTGTACCATTCTTGCATATGAATTTTCATTTGAACAATTTGAGTGTGATTGAAATTCTTTTTAAAATAGTATAATAAATCAGGTTACTCTAAGATAATTATGTTTGTCATTATGGTCAATCAAACTATACCTACAACCTTCCAAATGGCAATAAAGGAAGAGCCCAAAGCCTCCACATGGCAATAAAGCAAGACTTCAAAAATCCTATGTGTCAAAACCTGGTGAGGAATACTGTAACGCCCCGAATTTCCAATAATTAATTTCTATGGAATTTTAAGAATTTTTAAATTTTATTTCCAATTCTAGCCTCGAGGAATTTCCGGGATTTTTGATTAAGAAAATTTATATTTGTAATTTATTTTCCTTGGAAATCTTGTTTTAAGTTGGAATTAATACTTCTATCGAGTTCTTTTGGAGTTTTATCGTGTTTCGGTGTGAAACACAAATCTTGATGTAGTTTGGTCCGAAACTACGTAGTTTCAGGGAATGGTAAAGAATAAAAGGGTTGCGTTTGACCAAGGGGGGAGGGCGCGTTGACCTGCGGCTTGAGGAGGGTGAAACGACGCCGTTTTGATGACCAAAACGACGCCGTTTCGAGAGCTGGCTGGGCTTTAGGGTTAGCGTGGGTATAAAACCCATCACTTCCTCCCTCTCTCCTCTCTTTCTTTTCTTCCTTCCCTTCCCCGACCTCGGCCGCCCCTCCCCTGTTCTTCTTCTCTTTTCTCTTCTATTTTCTTTCTCTCCCTCTTCACTCCCCACGATCCCTTCCCCCTTTTCCCTCTTTGTTCTCACTCAGAACCGTCACACTCCATCCCTCTTTCTTCTCTTCTCCTTTACTCCTTCGAAGCCGCTGCTCCTGTTGCATCTCTGTCATGAGTTTATCTTCCTTCTCCTCTCTTCGATTAAACAGCCGCCGCCGCCCCTTGAGAGGACGCCCTCGCCGATTGTGCCTATAAGGGGGGAGACGGGCTTGTGCGAGGCGAGTCGTTGCTGAGCTCGTGAGACGGGTAAGTCATTGATCGTTATTCATCACTTCAACTTTGCCTTGTACATCTTTGGGTACCGATTTCTAATCGGGTTTTGCCTTGATTGTGGACGACGGTGGGTTTGGGATGTGTTGATGTTGGTGGCCGGGTCTGGTCGCAGTGTTGACGGGTCGGCTGCTAGTGGTCGATTCCGGCAGTGAGGTTCGGGTTTTTGGTTGTTGACGGAGGTGGTCGAGGCGGCCTCAGTCTTGCGTGTTGCTGGTCGGCGGGGTGGTGTTTGTGGTCGGGTTCTGTGTGAGCGGGCTGGAGGGACGGTGTGACTGAACTGTCACTGCCGCCGTGAACGGGTAAGTGCCTCGCTGCAGTTCTTTTCTCTTTTTCGTTCTTCTTTTCTGTGTTGCTGTTTTGCTGTTAATTCGAGTTGTGGGTTTTGGCTGGTTGCTTCGCTGTGTTCGGGAGCAGGGCTGTGGGTGTTGGTACGGGATGTGGTCGGGTCGTGTGGTGGTGTTTGGTCAGTAGCCGTGTCTGCCGCTGGTTGTTGCCGGCAGTGTGAATTGGGTTATGCTGGTTTGTTCTCCGGTAAGCAATTCCGGCGACCTGTGTTGGTGTTCTATTCTCCTTGTTGTTTGTGGTCATGGATCTAAAGTACTAGCTGTTGGGTTGTTGTTTATGGTGCTTGGACAGTTTGTGGAGAACGTTTCTTCGTTCTGTAGTTCTGGTGTCCTTCCAGCGAAGCTTCACCGGAATCCGGCGAGCTCGGGAATTTTCCGGCGAGGCTCGGGTTGCTGTTCCGGCAAGACAATGTTTTTCGGCATTTCGTGGTAATTCTCGGGTGTTGATGCGAATTTCAATTCTTGTCCAATCATGTAGTGTAAATGCATATAATCAGTGTATTGAAATAAAACGGATCTAGTGGAAACCGGGTGTGGGGAAAGAGTGACGCGTGGCCGGTATATATCCGACGCACATAATATCCTTAGGCCGGAAAGGTCGGGCTCGGGAGCTCGATTAATGTGGGTAAGTGAATGGGCCGGGCCTAGACCTAAGTTATGTCACGTTAGGGATATATGGGCTTTAGGCCCAAGGACTATTTTTAGATACGGGCTAAAGGCCCAATAAAGAGTAGTTAATGTAAGATGGGTTCTAGGCCCATTGGCTTAAAATGATACGGGCTTTAGGCCCAGATATAAGTTTGGACATGGTTTGGGCTTTAAGCCCAATAAAGTGTAAGTGATTTAACATGGGCTTTAGGCCTAAATAAGATTAAGGTATGATTTGGGCCTCAGGCCCA
>MK814803.1:145483-157259 GCA_028386065.3 Turnera subulata
AAAAGAAAAATGAGAAAAGAAAAGAAACGGGAGAGAGGGTGAGTTAGCCCGGGAGAGAAAAACGTGTCACGAGTGTCGGTCCAATTATCGATCCGTCAATGGACCAAATTATCCTCCATTTCGGCTTTAACCCGTTAAAAGCATAAGGGTATATCCGTCTTTCCGTCAAATTCCGTCCCGTGTCTGAAAATACAACTTGGGCTCGGAAAATCCGACTAATTTTCCTGAGCGTTGCCCAAGTCTCGGAATCGAAAACCGAGGCTCGGTAAGCCATGTGGAATTCTCGAAAGTTCCGAGTAACTCTCGATTTTGATTTCCGGAGCTCGATAACCACAAGGTACCTTCGGTAGCATTGGTGGCTTTCGGGTTTAGGTTCCGAAGATCGATTATTCTCGGTGAAATTCTCGAAATTAATTCAAAATGGTAGAATGCTCGATTAACCGTGATAAAAATTTATTTACCACAGTAAGAGTTAAAACGACTCGGTAAAATCACGAAAATTTTACCCGGGTCGTTACAGCTGCAAATGCGGTAAAAAAGTTTTTCTTGTCCATTCACTTTTTTATTTTCGCATTTGTTGTCCATCTTCCTTTTTTTTCACTCAACCTGTCCCTCAACTTATGAATTATCGGGTCACCGTATCCTTCTTACCCCCAGCAGCCGGTTGGTGCGTTTGAGGCTGACACGTGTCTGTGGAGCCCACCTAAATTCATTTTTCTGTTCTTTTTTCCTCTTTCTTTCTTTCCTATTTTCTATTTTCCGATTTAGATTAGATGTAATTGATTTTAAAAATATTTTCTTTCTTTCCTATTTTCTATTTTTCTTTTTTACCCAATGTTATTTTTAAAATAGTTTTTTAAAAAAATAAACGGTCTTTCTTAAAAAATGTAGTCAAGGTGTTTGACCCGTACACAAACATTAATTTCAGATTATCAAAAAAAAAGGAAACTAATTAATTAACCCCAATGGGAAGAAGAGAGGAAATTTCCGATTATCAACATTAATTCCAGACCCGCCACCGTAACCTTACCCAAAACTCACCCTCCTACTCAACCATGCCCACACACCGGTTACCGTTGTTAGAAATCGGAGGAAACCATTAACTCTAACTCTTACCATTACAATTCTAATAATCATGTGGAGCTCGAATATGCTAATCTTTTGTTTGATAATCTCAAGAAGCAAGGAACAACACATAAAACGCAAGGGAGGAATATTGTGAAAAGTAATTAGCTGCATCGTCTCTTCCTTTGTGAGGTTCTTGGTCTCCTGCTTGAACGGCGGGATCTGGGTCTGGGCCAGGAGCTTCGACCTGTAGTAGACCATGGAGATGACGCCGTAGTACTCGAGGCGGAGCTTCTTGTTGGGGTTGCGGACCACGAAGCGGGAGGTCCAGGTGCCGGAGACGCCGAGGGAGGAGTTGGAGACGGAGAGGGCGGTGACTTGGAACTCTGGGGGGCGGGGCGCAGGATGAGCCAGCAGATGAAGAGGGCGATGAAGAAGATGATGGCGGCGCTTATGACGGCAACGGCGAGGCGGCGGAAGATGGTGGGCTGGAATCCAGGAATTGGCGGTCTTCCAGGATCCCCAAACTGGGGAAGGCGGCTGGGGATCCGGGGGAGGAGCGGAGGGAGGGGGGGCGAGCGGACTAGGACTAAAAGGTCAATTGAGTGTTTTTGTATCGGGTTGCTCTTCGGTACTCTTACTATCCCTATCTTCTCCATTGGATTTTGATTTTTTTTGGGTTAAACGAACAACAACAGAGGTTGTATGGATATGTATTTGTGATGTCGAGTATTGAAATTATTATAATAAAGCAAGAGCCGATACACCCATTTGTGATGTTGAGATCGATTTGGTGTTTTTTGGGCATTTGAAGAGGTTGGTGGTGGTGGGCATTTGAAGAGGGTGGTGGTGGTGGTGGATGTTTCAAAGAGGGTGGCTTGTGATGGTGGTTTATGTTCGGTCCGGGGTCGTTTTCGGTGGCTTGTGGTGGTTTTTTTTTTATGAAAAAATGTTCATGAAAAAAGATTAAGATAAGATTATTTATTTTCAGAAATTAAATTAAGGGAAAGAGAAAAATTAAATAAAAAAGAAAAAAAGAGAAGAAAAAAATAAAAAAAGGTAGAAAGTGGGTCCCACCTGACACGTCAGCAACAACGGGCAATGGCATGGAAAAAGGACATGGTGGCCCGATAAAATGTGAGTTCAGGGACATGTTGAGTGAAAAAAAAGGAAGAGGGACAACAAATGCGAAAACGAAAAAATGAAGGGACAAGAAAAACTTTTTTACCCTGCAAATGCCATCCCTTTGTATTCGCCTTCAGATTGTTAAGAAGTGCTTGAACAGGATATACTGGGGAGGTTAGTTGGACTCCTTCATTTCTAACTGATAATATATATAAGGATCCTTGCCTCGTTCTCCATCAAAAAGATATTTTGATTTTTTTAAGGCATTGCAAAAGGAATATTTGCCGATACAATGATAAATTAGAGCAAGAGATTGAAGGGAATGCCATGCAACATCAATACCATGTAGAGATGTGTCCCCCAACACTAAAACAAAAATAATGTACCAACGTTGTTAATGAATTGTCCCTGATTAAGTATGGACATATCTTGAAACTAGAATTAAAATATTCTTTACACTCCTAATCTTCACGACGACAAAATTGCCGCGTCAGGAAAGTCTTCAGCAATTCATTTGATCAGCAGGTAGGACTTGAGAAAACGAAGGGAGAAAAGAGGAGAATGATTAATTGGTGAAGGTTTATCTATATACAGATAAATAGAAGACTTACTTGTAAATCTAAAGGAACAAGCGGAAGCAGGATCTTGGAGCTCGGCTTGGATCACTGATCGATGGAGGCCGTCACGGTGTAGTCAGATCGGTCTCCTAGTTCTCACAGTCTAAATCCCTAATCTCACTATTTTCTCTGTATGGTGTGTATCTGGCGACTTGCTAATAATACCATATAATGGTATTATTTATAGAGCCCAACTAGGGTTAAATTAGGGTCACGTGGTGAGCACCCCATATGGGTGGACCCCATGCCCCTTTTTCCAACATCTCCCACTCACACATAATGGGAGTGCTCATATACACTAACAATGAGAAACACATTCTCATAAAAAACAGTAAACGCTCATACAGGGAAGTTGACCGTGCGACCAGTATACTAGAGAGCCATATGCTATACATCTGTTAGGAATATATAGCCTCTCATCAAAAGCCAAAAGCTCTAAGTAGATAAAAAAAAAAGTATGCAGGTACCCTAGATCATATCTCATTAGACATCTCCCGAATATCTCCTTTACACAGATACATTGTATTCACAATCATAACCATATGTCATAATTGGTGCACCGGTGAATTGAATACAAACTAATGAGATTACGGTAATGATCTTCCTCTTTTCACGATCACCTTTAACCCAACTTAACTTGCTTTTTAGACATGTCCCGCCAGACCGAATCAGTGTACATAGTCCTTTGGCAACACACTAAGAAAGCAAACATTAAGCTGAATCTCAGGTACCCGATCGGAGTCCTGAGGGTACACAATAGAGCTACCACAGAAGCTCAGGGTCTCACACAACAATAAGTGGAGATTATACTTATGTTAACCCATTTGGTCGGCAAAATGCACACATGGTATGAAACATGTGCTACAGCATTATCTCCTTTCCCATGGAGTGTATGTCCTTTTCCCGTAAGGAATGCTGTACAGATGGTATTCAGATACCGTATGTGTCCAAACTTGAGTTCCATGATCTACCATTCACTTGAACTCACATCTGGCTCATAAAGTAGACTAGATGAACATATTTCATCTTTTGAATGACCTTTTGTCATTAATCATTCGACGTATGTAGTTTTAAGTTGTAGGCTCTCAAAATTATCCATATGATAATTTTGCTTAAAACTCGTCTCATCTCCACTTATCACTAAGATAAGGAGGCGGTTACCTATGTGAGAAGGCTAACCTCTTGTCTACTCGACATACTTTACAACAAAACAAATAACAAAGGAATGTACACAACATCCATAAAAAAAGAACATGTATGTATGAAATTCATCTTTATTGATAATCAAAAGGAACATTAAATAGTCATGTGAACAATGGGAAATAAATGAAACAAAGTATTCAAAACCTATGCAATCCTTGAGACTTCATGTGTTTGACAAACACATCTCTACGTACAGGTTTGTTCAATGGATCTGCCAACATGTCTCCTGTAGACAAATACTTCACGTTCACCACCTTGCGCGCAACCTTGTCTCTTACATAGTTATATTTGATATCTATGTGTTTCGTTTTGCAATGGAACTTAGGATCCTTGGTAGAAGCAATTGCAGCCTGACTATCACAGTAGACTAATACTGGATCAGTGCTTTCTGCATTACCCACAAGGCACCCTAAGAACCTCCTCAACCAAACAGCCTCTTGTGTTGCTGAAGCGAGAGCCACATATTTGGCTTCCATCGTGGACAAGGATACACATGATTGTTTCTTACTGCTCCAGGATATGGCGCCACCACTAAGTAAGAAAACATGTCCAGACGTAGACTTTCTATCGTCTGGATCCCCTCCATGGTCAGCATCAGTGTATCCAACCAATTGCAGATTCTGCCTGCCTTGATAGCAAAGCGAGTAATCAGCAGTCCCCTTTAGATATCTCATAATTCTCTTTACTACCTTCCAATGTGCTGGGCCGGGGTCAGACTGATATCTGCTCACCAAGCCAACTATTTGGCAGATATCTGGTCTAGTGCATACCATAGTATATATCATACTTTTGACTGCGCTCCGGTACAGAACTCGGCTTATCTGTTCTCTCTCTTCAGGAGTCTTAGGACACATGTGATTTCCCAAGGTGTGGCCTTTGTTGATAGGAGTATCGATTGGACTACTATTCTGCATATTGAATCGTTCAAGGACTTTTCTAATGTAGTTCCCTTGAGAGAGGTACAATAGCCTCTTTGAACGATCTCTTGAAATCTTAACTCCAAGAATATATGCAGCTTCACCCATATCCTTCATCTCAAATTGAGATGACAACCAGGTCTTAACCTCGTTGATGAACTCCATATCGTTTCCAGCTATGAGCATGTCATCAACATATAATGTCAAAATCACAAACTTATTTCTTGATCTTTTGGTATATACACAATGGTCTTCATCTGTCATGGTAAAGCCATTAGATAAGACAACATTGTGGAAACATATATACCACTGCCTTGAAGATTGTTTAAGACCATAAATAGACTTCAAAAGTCTACAAACCTTATGTTCGTGGCCCTTTTCAATGAAACACTCAGGTTGTTTCATGTAAATCTCTTCACTCAATTCACCATTAAGAAAAGCAGTTTTTACATCCATTTGATGTAATTCTAGATCTAAGTTTGCAACCATAGCTAGAATCATGCGAATAGAGGTAAACCGTACAATAGGTGAGAAAGTCTCCTCATAGTCTATCCCAGCCTATTGTGTATACCCTTTCACCACCAGTCGAGACTTATATCGCTCAACTGTGCCATCAGCCTTGAGCTTGATTTTGAGAACCCATTTGTTCCCAATGGCTTTGCGTCCTTCAAGAAGATCAACTAGTTCCCAAACTTTGTTGACTCGCATAGACTCCATCTCATCTTCCATTTCTTTTGTCCATCTTTCCTTAGAAGGGCTTGAGAGAGCCTCTTTTACATTTCTTGGCTCATGGTCATCATGCAGGAGCATCATAAAGAGTTCTCCACCTTCGATGTCAAATCGTCGGCGAGGAGTCTTTACGCGTGAACCACGTCTTAATTGTGATTCATCATTGTTCCCATTTGGAACAATGTGGCTCCCACTCGGATCAAGAATATCAATCTCACTCCCACTTGGAATAAGATGCTTCTTGTTGCTCCCATTTGAAGCAACAGGATTACTTGCATTCGCATTTGATGATGAGGGAGGTGGCTGATGTGAGACAAACTCATCATCTGGTAAATTTCTTATACTCGAATGAAGTGATCCTTGATCCTTGTTCTCAACAAAGATAGGTCTTGTCCTTTCTGTCCCTTCTTAGGAAACTCATTCTCTAAGAATGTGACATCTCGTGACTCAAATTCAGTTACACTCCCACTGTGTTGCTGGCCTATAAACACATAACCCTTTGAGGTTTTTGAGTATCTAATAAAGATAGTTTTCTTTCCTCTGGGGCCCAATTTGCCATGTTGATGGAAAGAATTATGTGTATAAGCAGCACAACCCCAAGGTCTCAAAACACTTAGGTCGGGTTGTCTACCAGTCCACAACTCATATGGAGTGGTTGCAACTGATTTGGTAGGCACTCGATTAAGTACATTGGCAGCTGTCAGTAGTGCATCACCCCAAAAGGTAACGGGTAATTGAGCTTGTGCCATCATTGACCTAACCATCTCAAGGAGCGTTCTATTACGTCTCTCCGCAACACCATTTTGTTGAGGAGTGTAGGGATTGGTCAACTGATGAGCTATCCCCTTTGTATCACAAATGCTTTTAAATTGGACCGAGAGATACTCACGACCACAATCAGTTCGAATGGCCTTAATCTTTCGGTCCAATTGATTTTCCACTAAGCTCATATAGCTTTGGAAACATGTTAATGCCTCCGATTTGTGGGAAATCAAATAGACATAACCATACTGAGTATAGTCGTCTGTAAATGTGATGAAATAGTGTGCTCCATGCCTGGCCATAACGTTCATGGGCCCACAAATGTCCGAATGGACCAACTACAAAGGAAATTCAGCTCTAGTCACTTTACCGAAAGGTTTTCGTGCTGATTTTCCAGCTAGACAACACTCACAAGTAGACAGTTCCACTTGTTTGATGCTAGGAAGCAAACCTTGTTTTGCTAACCTTTGCATTCTTTGTTGGCCAATATGACCAAGTCTAGCATGCCAAACGTTCACATCAACGTTATGATTACGCGTAGAAGCAATCATGGAAAAACAAGCATTATTATCAAAGGAAATATCATCGAAATCCGTAACATAAAAACCTGCAGTCAAATAACCAAAGCCAAATAAAGTTGAACCCAAAGTCAACTTAACAAAATTGTCATGAAATAACAAAGAAAAACCCAAACTAGATAAAGTCTTGACTGAGATTATGTTTCATCGAATCGAAGGAGCATAGAGGACATCATGTAGAAGAAGGTCTCGCCCACCACGCAAGACTAACTTGCATGATCCAATTCCTTCAACCGCAACCTTTGAATTATTGCCTACATATATCCACTTTGTTCCACGTGTAACTCGCCGAAACTCAACAAAGGCATCACGTTCCCGCACTATGTGGTTCGTGGCTCCTAAGTCTACAATCCACAAAGGATTAGATTCAGTCAGAAAAACACAGCTAGAAACACAAAGTTCACTAGCACAAGTAAGTGGAAATACCTTTCGCTTAGGCTCAGTGCATTCACGAGCATAGTGACCCTTTTGGTTGTAGTTAAAACACTTCACATGTACTTTATTGGTTTTTCCACGAGGTTTCTTATTGCCTTATTGTCCCGTCTTGGGCTTCTTTTTAGGCTGAGCTGGCCCATCCTTCTTTCCCCAATTCTTTCTCTTCCAACCACCCTTAGCTTTGGAAGTTACCATATGCAACTCAGCTTGTGGCTTTCCAGCCTCAAGCCTTTCCCCCTCCAGCTCAATATGTTTCCAGACATCTTCCAGAATGGTGATTTGAACATTGTGGGTCAGATGCATCTTCATCTGTTCCCAATCATCGGGTAAAGAACGAATAGCTGCTTGGATTTGCTGCTCATCAGTCAGGACATATCCCGAATTCCTTAATTCCCTGATCATATTGGCCATATGCCTCATATGTTGTTTCATGGTATGCCCAGGGTTTTTCTTGTAGGAATCAAACCTGATGGTCAAGGACCGCAGCTTTGTCACGGACAAGGTACTATAAGTTGTCCTTAAAGCATTCCAAATGGCCATAGCCATTGGAAGTTCCTTGCAGTCCAAGAAAATATCCTCCTCCATTGCACTCAACAATGTTTTGCGAGCATTAGAGTCCTTTTTCTTTCAAGCATCATAAGTCTCACGCTCACGCCTGTGCTGAGCCGTTCCCAGCTTCAGGCTCATTCATGACATGGTTGATTGCCTCAAGAGCCTCTTGCTCTTCCAGCACATATTGGATTTTCACACTCCAGACTTCATAATTATCGCCATTCAGCTTCAACCCTTTGTTGAGCTCAGCGATAATTCCATTGGTGGCAGCAGTAGTCATTCTTTACACAGAAAGAATTAAGACACAATGAGAATCACAAAAAAAATAATAATGGAAAGGTTTTAATGTTCACATACATAGATGTCATCATGCAAAGCGATAATTAAGTAGGCTAATTAACATACATATAACCCGGAAACGAAAGTTCACTATGTTCCCAATCATCTTCCTAAAGTTTAATACATATAGAAAATTAGCCTAATTAATTAATCAAGCTAAGCATGCTTGTTATGCTTCATACAACAAGATTGTTAAGCATAAGATTATGTTAAACAAATTAACAACAAAATATAAGCATATTAAACATATTTAATTTTGCTTATACACATGGCATGTTATAACCCGAAATTCAGCATGCCAAAAAAATGAATACATATATTCACTTTTCACGTTATAACAGTGGAATGCATTCCATAATACCTCAAAAAAAAATGGAGCACAATTATGGCATACGCTTAGCAAAAAAAATATTATTGGCCAACAACACAAAAAAATCTCTTAATGTGTATTAAAAAAAAACTATAAGTCATCATCATTTTTCGCACAATGTGCAAACACACAAAAAAAAATTATAATCCGTATAAAAAAAACTGTTCTGATGTGTTACATGAAACGTGGGCCTTGTACCCATAACCCAAACAAAAAAAAGGGAGCCCATATGACTCCAGAGGCCCAAAAAACAGAGCCCATGTGACTCTGGATCAGTGGCGGGCTTGGCCTGTCACGTGGGAAGCGTGGGATGAAACCCTAGGGTTTCATCTCTTTCTCCCCCACAGTGACCAGCCGCTGCCGCCCAAGGGATGCTCCCACCAGAGCAAACTGCTACTGACAGTGGACAGGGAAGCCGACGGACGCCACTGCAGCGGCGACGCACACCACCGCAGCAGCAGCCGCGGGTGCCTCTGGACACGCGAATGGATCGCGCTCCACAGCCGCGCCGCCTGCCTCAGCCGGTGACGACGACAGACGAAGGTGCAGCAGCACAGAACGGCGCGACGACGACGAGCATCGCCTGCGCCCGAGGCCTCTGCGACGATCCACTGCCGCCGGTTCATTCACAGGGATCTGGGTCGCCGCCGTGTGCGGCAGACCTGAGCCTTGCCGCCGTCTGCAGCAACTCTCCCCTTGTCCACCGCCGTGTGCAGTGAGCAATTGGGATCAGGTTCTCCACCAAAAAAACAAACACAGATCCTTATTTTTTTAATTGTCGATGAGCCAAAAAAAACGACCAATTAAAAAAATATGGCATGGCACGCAGTTCAAGGCTTCAAGCAATGCACAATCGAATGAAAAATTGGCAGTGACAACATATGCACAGTGTAATCGAACTGAAAAGTGCAAGCCACATATCGATATATCTTGTTATAATATAAACAAACTAATTGTTTATAGCACTCATCGGGACAGACCAACAAGTGATTCGAAACATCAATTGTATAATAAAAACAACATCAATCGAATAAATCAATTATTTTAATATACAAAAAAGGATCACATGTTGCACATAATAATCAGAAAATCAAGCCTAGGGCTCCGCTACCAATGAAGGTTTATCTATATACAGATATATAGAAATAGAAGACTTACTTGTAAATCTAAAGGAACAAGCGGAAGCAGGATCTTGGAGCTCGGCTTGGATCACTGATCGATGGAGGCTGTCACGGTGTAGTCGGATCGGTCTCCTAGTTCTAACTGTCTAAATCCCTAATCTCACTGTTTTCTCTGTATGTGTGTCTGGCGACTTGCTAATAATACCATATAATAGTATTATTTATAGAGCCCAACTAAAGTTAAATTAGGGTCACGTGGTGAGCACTCCATATGAGTGGACCCCACGCCCCCTTTCCGGCACACTGCACTGCGGTTTCTCCATATGCCTTAAGGTGAAAACAAGTAAACGTAAAGCAAATGACTCGATCAAAACCTCAACCAAGTCATGTCTAAAGTGTAAGAGATACGCCGGCTGAAGCGAAAGCTGAGAACCGAAATGGTTGCATACGCTATGCAGTCACTTTTACTTTACAGAAACATTTAGTTCCTTTCTTTATTTGGTGTCTGGTGACATTAGTCTTTGTAAAGTAAACAAAAATTATTCACTTAAATAAGTTATAATTAACCGATACATTTGCAAAGATTATTTTTTAATTATAATATGTCATTTTCTTCCAGAGTTCTGTATGTGCCACCCAATTAATTATAGATTCAACCTCAAGAGTCAAGGGCACCCATGAGAGGCAAAGCGAAAAGGAAGGGTTTAGACTATCATAATCCGTAAAGAAGTTCAAAAATATGTTTCCCTGAATTTTCTTGGTCTGTTATAGTTACATTTTTCATTCCATCCCAAGCAAGAAAGTCCTTGTTGTAAATAAACTGGTTATGAAGATGGATTAATAGAAGAGAAGATGAAGAAGAATGGAAGAAGAAGAAACGGAGCCGCAGAAGAGCTTCACTGCTTAAGCTCGTTTCTTATTCCATACAGAGAACTCAATTAACTGGGTACAATATATAGGCAATTTGTTAGGTGGCATTTTGTCTTCTAATGACATCCAATAATACCACATTTTATAACATTTGCCTTTGGATGTCATTGTGTGTTGGGTAGAATACGCTTTTGGAATAACTGCCTCAATAAAAACCTTACCAAGAAAAACCCAGTGGGATAAAAACTTGATGAAGGAAAAAAGAGTGCAGTGCGTATTATACTCCCCTCATTTTGACCTCTCTACATTTCTTGATGTCGTTGCATGCTAATCACCCTTGTCAACATTTGGTGACATGTGCTTTGTCCGATCACTTTTGATACATCACTACTTTAATTGGACAAAGTAGGCAATTTTATCTTCATATTTTGTTGTTGGAGCACCTTCTTTGCCATCTTGCTTTTGTGGTCGCAATGATATAACAGCTATATATGTAAAGTTGGAGCATCTGCCTCGCTATCGTTTCTATATGAATCTTGAGGATGCAACATCTTCAAATGTAGCCAAGCACAGTCTCGACTAGCTTCATGTATAACGATAACTTCTTCAAATGTAGTATTTTGTGCTTGCCACGATACTTCAGGTATCTGTTTTGTGCTTTATATGGATCAAATAATGGACCTGCATATGCAAAGACCAACTATATTCTCTTCGACTTTACGGGGTTAATACCTCATCTGTTATACCCCAAAGATAAGATCAAAGTTACATCTTGCCAGTAGGCTCAAGTCATAAGCTTCAAGCTTCATGTTACTAGTAAAATGAATTGCACTATGATATGGTACTTCAGGACCATATGGTACTTTAGGACCAGTCTAATTCCTTTATGAGATCTTTTGATGCAGCAACAACCCTAGAATTCCACTAGGTTCACCTCTGCAACTAATTGATCCCAAGACCTCCAATCTCCAATCAAACTAGGGTTTAGTATTCCTATTCTTCACCTCCTAAACTCAAAGGATTAGGCAACAAATAATGAGGAATACAAGGAGTTGATTAATCACCACAAGTAATAACACTTGATAAGAGAAAT
>MK890302.1:680103-698636 GCA_028386065.3 Turnera subulata
ATCAAGAAACCGAGATTAAACATATACGAGATTGACATATTCCATGTCTCGGTTTAATCTTGATAATGGGACGAAGGGACGATGACATGTTTGCGAGGCATTTTGAATCAGTACTGATCTTGTCGTTCGGGTAGCAATGATGTGTTGCTAGACGCCGCTCTTTGCTTATAATTGTAAAATGAGATTTTACAATTATTGCCGGATGTTACAAGTGCCTACAGGGTCACACACATAGAACCGTTGATTCGAGCAGGTGGTTGAACCATGGTTGGACCATGGTTGGACCGTGGTTGCACCATGGTTGAACCAGGGTCGTTTTGGATCAATAATTATCTGAATTATTGATCAGACATGGTGATGTGGTGTGTTGTAATCTGATTATGTTAGTGGGAGACAATAGTGATGAGGGTCATCACCTTTGGTCCACTATGTTGGCCATTTTGCTATTAACCTAATGGCATTATGTGTGAGTGGGTTGAGTGCCGTAGTGATCAGATTTTTTTTTGCTCCTCTCTTTCATATTCATTCAGTTTTTCAGAGCATCCTTGAGAGTGTCTTGAGAGCTTTTGTGTTTTGAGAGTAAAACACACACATACCCTTCTTTGAGAAAGAAGAGAGACACACACAGACCTCCGGAAAATCCTGTTGCTAGCACACCAGTTCGGGAGGGCTTGAAGTTGGAGATCGTGTGACGATTCTGACTTGATCACGGTTCGTGTGGATACCATAGAGGGGCGGGATACCTTGTCTTGCTCTTGCTGATTCCGGCACTTCAGTTAGGTGGAAGATCTTAACCTTTCAGGTACGAAATTTTTGTTATTCGGTTTATACGCTCCACATGTGTTCCTATGTTGTTTCCGGTTTTTCCGCTGCGTATTTTGCTTGCTTTTGAGTGTCAATTGCATGTCCGGAAACTAATAGAATGATCAGTATGCCTCTTGCAAAACTCAATATTTAACCTTCATACCAGTGTCCAAAATGGCAAACTCATCATCCAACTGATTTGGTAGTGAAGGAATTCATGTACATGTACATAGAATAGATAAGAACACTTATCTGTAAGAATGAAGCGGAAGCGTTGTCAGGATTGGGAGCCACGACTTGAATCACTGGTCGGTGGAGACCGTCACAGTGTCGGATCGGCCTCCTAGTTTCCACGGTCTAAACCCTAGAATGCAATAAGCAGGTTATCTGTGTTTACCCAACATATGTACAATGTGTACAATGAGTAGTATCTCAGCCTCCCCTTGTGGTGGCTTATATGCTGTACTAGTTGGGTCCAGTTGGGCTAGTTGGGCTTAAGTGAGCACCCCTTATGGGTGGACTCACTATTTTCCAACATCTCCCACTCACACATAATGGAAGTGCTCATAAACACAATCATGAGAAACAAATTCTCATCAGAAACTGCAAACATCCATACAGGGAAGTAGAACCGTGCGACCAGCATACTGTGAGAGCTAAATGCTATACATCTGTTAGGAATATATAGCCTCTCATCAAGAATAAACCTGCAAGTAGATCAAAAAGTATGCAAGTACCCTAGATCAGAAATCACATTAGAAATCTACCGAAGATCTCTCTTTTAAAGATACATTGTATTCACAATTATAACCGTATGTCATAATTGGTGCACCGGTGAATACAAACTAATGTGATTTCGGTCAATGATCTTCCTCTTCTCACGATCCCCTTAACTCAACTTAACTTGCTTTTCTAGACATGTCCCACCAGACCGAATCAGTGTCCATGGCCCTTTGGCAACACACTAAGATAGCAAACATTAAGCTGAATCCCAAGTACCTGATCGGAGTCCTGAGGGTACACAATCAAGCCACCATAAAGGCTCTGGGTCTCATACAACAGTAAGCGGAGATTGAACTTATGTAAACCCATTTGGTCGACAAATCGTACACATGGTATGAAACATGTGCTACAGCATTTTCTCCTTTCCCGTGGAGCGTATGTCTTTCCCATATGGAATGCTGTACAGATGATATTTAGACACCATATTTGTCCAAATTTGAGTTCCTCGATCTACACATCAACTTGAACTCACATCTGGCCCACTAAGTAGACTTGGTGAACGTATTCCACCATTAAAATGACCTTTTGTCATTATATAGTCGGCATTTATGATTTTAAGCCACAAGATCTCAAATTATCCGTCTGATAATTTTTCTTAAAATCTGTCTCATCTCCACTTATCACTAAGATAAGGAGGCGGTTACCCGTGTAAGAGGGCTAACCTCGTGTCTACTCGACATACTCTTAAACAAATAAATGAAGAATGTACATAACATTCATCCATATGTATGTATGCAAATCAACTTATTTGATAGCAAGAACATTAAACACAGGTTGTGAACTTTGAGAAAATAATAAGCATAAAGTGAAGTAGTTAAGCCTACATAATTTTAATACCCAATGTGTTCCACAAACACATCCCAAGATAAAGGCTTAAATAGTGCATCTGATCACTTGTCTCTTATAGACAGATACTTCACATTCACAACCTTGCATACAACAATGCCATCTGCATAGTTGTATCGGATGTCTACTTATTTGGTGAAACTAACCATTCTTGGCAATAGAAATTGCAGCCTCACTGTCATAGTCGACTAACACTAGATCAGTGTTCTATGCATTATGCATCTCACAAATCCAAGAACTTATTCAACCAAATGACTTTTATACTGCTGAAGCGTACACATGATCATTTCTTACTATATTATGATATGGCTCCATCATTCAGTAAGGACATATATATCCAGATGTAGACTTTTCTACCATCTAGATCTTTTCCATGACCAAGTCTTGTGCATTCAACCAAGAAGGACATATCCGTACTTGGAGACAAAATTGGGAATAAAGGATTTTTTGGTACTTGTACTTGGCCTCGATTTGGTTTTTGGTACCTGTACTGAAATTTCATGATTTTTGGTACCTGTACTTGGTAGTTTTCATTAATTTTGGTACTTCCGGTCACCGGAGACACGTGTCCAATTTATATGAGGCCTGTTAGAACTTACGGTTCATTACAGGTTTTGATAATTGACAACCAATTCCAGATCATAACAAAGATGAAGCAAAAAGAAATGAAGTCAAACCAATCCTCAAGCAAAAAAAACCATTCAAGAGCAAAGGATCAAAGTGAATGAGCACAAGAATTGAAGAGCCAAGAAAGAAGAGTTAGATTCATAAATTGTACAAGGTATAACACTCAACTCTTCTAGGACATTGGCTCAAAATTAAATAAGCTTTGCTCATGCATCACATAACTCTTGCTCATTCACAAAAATGCTTTCTGAGTAAATAACATCGATGTTGTGTTTTCAAACATCGATGTTCTGCCTTTAAACAAGTTTGTAAAACAGGCAGTAGGCAAATAACATCGATGTTGGCATCCCAAACATCGATGTTCTAATGACCGTTGCTTTTAAAATTAGTCATAACATCGATGTTTTGATTTGTAACATCGATGTGCTTTTAAGTCATTCTTAAAATTGTTTTTGCCGAGTCAAAATAACATCGATGTTGTCTTCTAAACATCGATGTTCCTGCCTTCAAAGAATTTTCCAAAAATTGGCCGAAGGCTCAGAACATCGATGTTGGCTTCCCAAACATCGATGTTCTCATGGCCGTTGCTTTTGAAAATATTTTTACATGAGCAAAACATCGATGTTGGATTTAGAACATCGATGTTCTTCAAATTGATTCTTTTAACTCTTGTTCACAGAAGCAAAATAACATCGATGTTGTAAATTAAACATCGATGTTCTTCAATGATCAGTTTTCATCTCATTTTCACAGAAGCAAATTAACATCGATGTTGGTTTTCAAACATCGATGTTCTTCAAATGACGCTTTAAAGGATTTTTCACAGAATCAAAATAACATCGATGTTGGGTTGGTAAACATCGATGTTTTAGTTACCGTTAGTCCAATAATTCAAATTTACTGGACAAAACATCGATGTTGTACCTTTAAACATCGATGTTGAGCCGTTATTTCTGACAACTTTTCAGCACCCACTATGTCTTGTTTAAAGCTATTTTCCTGAGTGCATTTCAAACGGCTCCATAACTTTTCAGAGCTATAAATTGAGCATTTTCAGCTCTGATTCAAAACAATCAACTCTCTACATTCATGCTATTCATTCATACATACATTACAAATCTTAATTGAGCCAATATCCTTTGAGGATTTGAGAGTTGCCTTTTTGAGCTTAAATTCTGTAACTCATATCTACTCTTGTGAGAGCCTTTGTTTGAGTGATTGTGTTGTTATACACCCTAAGGGAGGTTAGTTCCCTTGTTGAGATTCATAGGAAGAGGGAATATCTTCTTGTGTGAGAAGTCTTGAAGTGAGGTATCTTCAAGCAGGAGATTAGAGTTTCTTGTGACTAGAACTCTAGGTTGTAAACGGTTTGTTAAGCACCCGTAAGCTTAACGTAGATAGTGGAATCTTCAAGAGAGTCTCTTGAAGGACTGGATTAGCCACACAAGTAGTGTGTGTGTGAACCAGGATAAATTGTTTGTGTCCTTCAATCTTTAATTCCGCATTTATTTCCTGCTTATTTCTTTTTAATCCGATAAATGCTATTCACCCCTCCTCTAGCGTAGGGCTATTGTTCTAACAAGGCCACGTCATCTCAGGGTCAACCCCACCCGGGTTCCACCAATTTTGACCCGAAACCACAAAAAACTGACCCAGGGTCTAACCTGTAAGCCCAAACAAGCTAAGAAGGGGGGTGAATTAGCGATTAAGAACAAATAAAAAGATTAAAGAAATAATAATTGTGGAATTAAAAGAGAAAGAGACAAACCGATTTTATACTGGTTCACACACACACAACCTGTGTGGCTAATCCAGTCCTTCAAGAGACTCTCTTGAAGATTTCACTATCCACGTTAAGCTTCCGGGTGCTTAACAAACCATTTACAAACCTAGAGCTCGTATCACACGAACCTCTAATTTTTCGCTTGAAGATACCTCACTTCAAGTCTTTTCACACAGAAAGAAAATCCTCTTCCTATTAATCTTCTACAAGGGAACAATCCTCCCTCAAGGTGTATGATTACAATTAAGTCACTCAAAACAAAAACTCTCTTCAAGAGTAGGTATGAGTATACAAAGTAAGCTTTATAAGGCAACTCTCAATTCTCAATGATATTGGCTCATAAAAATGATATGTATGTATAACAATGAATGCTTGAAATTGTAGAGAGTTGATGTTTGTAAAACAGAGACCTACATGCTCCATTTATAAGGTTAAAAACATGTATTACCGTTGGGAAATCAATTCAAAACTTCTTTAAACAAAGTAACATGGAAAGGTGAAAAGTATGTCTGCTCATGACGGCTGAACATCGATGTTGGAAATATGAACATCGATGTTCTGGCCTTTGAATATGCATTGTTGTTCCAACGGTCACAAGGACATCGAAGTTGGAAAAGGGGACATCGAAGTTGGAAAAGGGGACATCGATGTCCTGGCCAATTATTGGGCTAACGGTCACTAGAACATCGATGTTGTTATTTCATTGCCCATGACCCGAGACAAAATAACATCGATGTTAATATTTGGACATCGATGTTGTTATTTCGACACTCATGACCCGAGACAAAATAACATCAATGTTCGTGGTTGGACATCGATGTTTTTGACACTCCCAAGACAATCTTGAAACCGGATTCAAATGGACATCGATGTTCAAAACTTGGACATCGATGTTCAAAGCTTAGAAAACATTTTAATGATTGAAAACAAGGCAATATGATGTATGAGTAAAAATGATTTTGTTTGAGCCAATAATTTAGAGAAATTAAAAGTTTATCCTTGTACAAAATTGTGTTTCTAACTTTTCTTGCTCTTCTTGCTTGACCTTGTTACTTCAATTCTTGTGTTCTTGATCACATGAAATCTTTGTCCTTGATTAATTTCTTTTTGCTTCATAACAATGATCAAAGACAAGGTTAGTTTATCATTATCAAAACCTGAATAAGATAAAGAGATATTAGCAAAACATTATTTTCAACAATTTCCCCCTTTTTGATAATGACAAACAAGTCGAAGTATGTGCCCACTAGTTCCCCCTATGTTTTAGCCATGATGCCGTTTAATAAGTATGTGCCCATTAGTTCCCCCTATGTTTTAGCCATGATGCCGTTTAATTTGAACTTGGTGTGCACATACATGTTAATTTGTTTCCCCCTTTTGGCATTAGCAAAAAGAAATAGAAAAGACAAAGGCAAGCTTGTATGCAATTTGAAGAACATAGGATAAAAGATTAAAAGTCTGGGTGTTAGTTCCCATCATCTTCATCGTCGTCGGCAACAACTCCTTCTTCTTCATTTTCCGCTTCCACGTCCATAGGATCACCGGCCACATTGGGATCAAATGGCTCATCATCATCATTACCCTCAGCTTCGAAATCATAGCCATGAAATGTTGTATGATAGGGTGGAGGTTGATAGTGCACCCTATCAAAGTAGGATCGAAGATCATGCCCTTGACGTTGAACTTCGATGTCAATACGATCAATGGACCGTCCCATGCTATTGACACTCAATTGGAGATGTTTAAGGGATGCTGCAACCGATTCAAGCGTGACTACGGGAGCTTGGTGTTGAGAAGTGGCTGCTGAGCTTTCAGCTTGAGTGATTCGTGGTGCTTGCTCGGTTTTGCCGGGTCGGAATGTATCGTCACTAATCGCCCAAATTTTTCTATGAGAAACCTGAGGGCCTTTCCGAGCATCAATACCTGCATTCAATAAGATATCCAACAACAAGAAGGGATATGGCAGGGGATGATTGATGGACTGAGGAGGATAGTCCGTCATGTGCATAAGCACAAAACGTGCCCAATTAATTGGAGCATGATGGATAATGGCATGGAGTACCTTCATATCCTCAATGGACATGACGGTGTGATTTCCGGGTCTTGGCTTGATGACCCGAGTGATGAGATAAAACAAAACACGGTATTCCGGGTGGATGGAATGAATGGTTGGCCTTTTGGAATGGGTATGACGGACAACCTCCGTGAAACCGAGTTCAGTTAGTAGAGGGCCTTCATTTTTTGTGATCCAATTAGGACCACTATAAGAGGCAATATCCTCCCCTTCAAATGGTAATCCCGTTGTTTCCCCAAATTCCTCAAGAGACAAAGAGATATCGACTCCAATCACCTGAGCAGTGAACACATCACCATCGCGGTTGAGTGTTGAGTAGAAGGCTCGGGTGAAGTTGCCACTATATTGATAGCTTTTTTTGGTGACAAATTCCCACAAACCGGTTGCACGTAGGTGCCCTTCAAGTCGAGTATAGTTCTTCTCCTTTGGGTAAGTGATCGGAAGATACCGGGGAGTGCAAATAGGACGATTTTGGAAATAAGATTGAAAGTGAGTGAGTTGAGCGCGGGAAGAAAACCAAACACCAGAATTGTCGTCCAAAGGAAATCGAGGGGATGAGGTAGAGGGACCGCCTCTTTTGGTTGGTTGTCGTACGGGTGTTTTGCCACGTGATGAGGTCTTGCCCATTGTGAAAGAAAGAAGGGTAAAGAGTAAGTGTGGAAGAAAAAAGAGATTAGAGAAGAAAGTATGAAGAATGTGTAGATGAGAATGCTAAAGGAGAGCTTGTTAGACTTTGGAGAAGAGAGGGTTGAGATGAGAAATGAAGAGCATTGAGTTTTATTTAAGAGGCAACGGCTAGTAACGGCTAGTAATAGGCACGCAACAGCTATTTTTTTAAATTTCAGCAGCTGAACATCGATGTCCATGATGGTAACATCGATGTTGTGTACTATTTGGTTGATTCTGTGAATGTCTAACGGCTATAATTTTTGAAAGACAGCAGCTGAACATCGATGTTCACAGTTGTAACATCGATGTTGGTTGCTCTCGGGTCCGAGCTTTGGAAAACAGGGATAGAGAGGACATCGATGTTGTTAGTCGTGACATCGATGTTATTTGCTCTCGGGTCCAAGCAGTGAAATAGTTAAGTAGACCGTACATTGATGTTCAGACTGGGAACATCGATGTTGGATGCCCTCGGGTTGATACTTTGAAGAACGGAAAACAACGAACATCGATGTGGTGGTGTGAAACATCGATGTTGGAAAAAAATGGAAGTATAAATACTTACTGAACATCGATGTTCCGGTACAAAACATCGATGTTGTATGGGTTTTACATGTTTGGTCCAATCTTTTGTACATCCGGTTCCCCTTTGCTTTTGGCCTTGATGAGAAGTACCTGCAAAACAACTTAGAAAATGCTCCGACGCTCAAGTTAGTAATATGTAACTCCAAGATATGAGAATATAATTAACACATTGTAATGAATAAGAGAAAATTTTTTGAGATTTCCTGTACTCTTAAATAGGATCAGCTTCATCATATAAACACGGTTGGTGAGATATGTGTCCCATCAATTGGACTATGATTATCTCTGTCGGAAAGTATCCGTTTTGGTGTCAGACAACAAATCTCGTTAGGAATCAATAATTCAATTAAAACCACGATTGTCAAAAAGTAAATCTTTGATAATCGGAAAAATTTGTAAGGTTGCAGACATTGATTGAGCAATAATTTAACTAATTGGCAAGTTTTTCAAAAAGATTCGTGAGAATCGAAGTAGGGGTCTTCTCCTGAACATTGTTCTCGATACTGCAAAGATAGGTAGGGGTCACCTCCTGAACAATCTCTGGACACTTCAGAAATTGGTAAGGGTCACCTTCTGAGAGAAGAAGCAACGCAGTTGTGTTTCTATAAATAGGCATACGATAGAACTCATTAGACACAGAAAATTATAAGCCAATTTCAGCAAAAGAGTTAGCAAAAAAAATTAAAAGCAAGAATGCCTTCCCCTTCCACTGTCTTTTTTGTTGAGGGTGCAGCCTTAGGCAGGAGAAACCGATTAGCCTATAGTTTGGTAAGTGAGCCGTCTGAGGAGCTGCCTAATGAACTAGGGAGAATTCCATGATGTTGCTGTGTAATTTCCTGCAAGTGCACAGGGTTGTTGTAGTGCGTATCAAGGTCGTATCCACAGGGATTGGGTGGAATCCGTTTTCCTTCTATCTTAGACTAATTAGACTTGAAAGCAATTAAACGGTGATGGATTTGGTGAATAATTATTAAGAAGCAAAATAAACAGTAAAATAAATGTAACAATAGACTAAATGAGGGAGAGATCAGGAATGGTGAATTCTTAGGCATCCGGGATCCACATGTCCTGATTTGTGCTCACAAACTGCTCTACAGCCTCAGTCACAGACTGACACTGTGATGAGGCTGTGACTAATGAGATGTCTTGTCGGGGCTCCCAACCTAAGGTACTATCAATGGCTTTCGATCTTATTAATAGTTCCTTAAGCTTCCATCTACCCCCTGTCACTAGAGCAGACGTCCACTTAGGGATGAAGTTTAATGTTGGTGCTGGTTCCCAGAGCCTCTCCTTACCTTCTTTCAAATGCTTAAGGGGTGAAAAGCATTCTGTCTTGAACAGTTGGTTGTGGGACAACACGATTACTGCCCAGAAAACTGCAGAATCGTGTTTCCCTTGGAGCTTTTGTGGTGTTTTCTCCACTGTTCGACTCTTCGCTTGCTTCCCCCGACTCCTCTTCTTGTAGGTGCCGCTCTCTTTTTCTCTCTCTCTCTCCTCTTCTTCCCCACTTGCTGGAAATGATGGGTGTCGGTCAAGTTGCAGAATCTCCAGCGGTGTTGTCAGAGCAGGCGGGATGGGCAGCGTCGATTGGTGGGATGTGAGTTCCAAGACACCCTTTTGCAGAGGATAACCAAGATTCCTTCTGGGCGTCATGTGCCCATTGCTCCTTTTCCTTCAAAGTGCTCTAGAAATGTCAGGAGAATGACTATTTTAAGTTAGTGAAGCGGGTGGTGCAAGTGGCGGCGTTCTTTATTCTTTTTTGCATTTTCTGGGTTTCTGCCGCGTGTACAGCCTCACGCTGTGGCTGAGGCTGTGACAGCTCTTTCTCAAATTCTTCCTTTAATTGGCTTCTGTTTCTTTCGTCGATGGTGAGATGTCATGAGGACTTCCTGGATCGTGGTGAGTGCAATGTGATTCAGTGAAAACTTGGTGATCCGAAGGTGGTTTGAGGTTGTTTGCTGGGTTCTTGTTGAATCGACGGCCACAAGGATGGCTCACAGACTCTGTCACAGGCTCACGCTGTGACTGAGGCTGTATCCTCATATTCTTCAATGAAATCCCATCGATTTGGCCAAAATGTACCTGAAACCACTAATCACACAGTAAGGGATGGAAATTGGAGGAATATGATGGAATATTGCATATGAGGCACATAATCACAGTGAATTGAGGATGGTTTGTGTACAAAATCATGCCTTAAAACTATGCATATTTCACATGCATCAAAATACCCCAAACTGAAGATTTTGCTTTTCCTCAAGCAATTAAAGAAAAGAAAAGGAGGAATGGTTTTCGAAAGGAAGAAAGAGAAGTTTCAGTTCATCAGGATTTCACTAAGTTTCTTCTTTGTGGCGCTTTAATTCAAACATCTACTGATTTTCCTTTAGTTCTGCATCAAGTCTAACCACAATCCTTGTCAGTAGTTTTTGGTCATAAAAATCAGAGGAATAATTTGGCAACTGGTATCCATTCTTCTACCTCTTGGAGAGAATTCTGCTAAAGTTTAGGATTTGAAAACATCACCTCATATGCAGGCTCGTCACTTCCATCTCCACTAATGTGCATAAGTCTTCAAGTTAGGATCACTAGGGCTTGGCTGTGTTATATTGGGGCTAGGGTGGTGGTTCTCAATGGATGGAGGGTGGATTGAGCAAAAGTTGGTGGTCTGTGAACTTCGAAATTCCCAGTTTCTCATGTTGACAGACTGAGGCTGTATAGGGGCTGTTGGCTCCATATCCCTTGCATTTTCCATGCTACCCAGAGGTTCATTGTATCCTCTTGTGTTGAGATGGAGTTTGATTCACAAAGTGTTTCTCACATCCCAACTTCTCTTTCCCTTTTTTTTTTTTATTTTGCAGCTGGGAGGAGATCAATACAAGATGTTGGGTAGCATTCTGGATATGTGCTTGTTAGGCTCAGACAGCTTCAGATGCTCGGCGGGATTGCTTCTTGTTCACAGACTCATCAACAGGGTGAGGCTGTGTGGAAGAAGTTGTGCCTTAGCACATGATGGCCCCTGTTTCGGTTTCAAGTGGTTATGGTGAGGTGAAACAGGGTGAAGAAATGAATAGGGAGCCATCTAGTCGGCTCAAATGGGGTGGCAATGGACAGACGAGAGTGGTATGGATTTGTGAGGTCTGATGGGTATGCGAAAGATGGCCTAGATACTTTCCTTGCTTGAAGATTCTGCATAAAATTTCGCCTTGATGGAAGTGAGGGCCTGTTCTAAGGTGTACAGGCTGAGCCTGTACTAAGTAGAAAAAATACTTTAGCAGGACCCTTCTCTTCTTGGCAGATTTCATGTGATGCCAGTTGTTTAATTATACATGTTCTGTTTATTTTAAGAGGAGTAAGACAAGTGATGTGATTAGAATATGAGCAGAATTAGATTGAAAGTGCAGAGGGTGCATAAATATAAGGACAAGCTCACACTGTAAGAAATATAATGAAAAATGAGAACTGAAACTTGCATTAATTTAAAATTCGAAAGTACACCAGAAAATGCATCATGCTGTGAGGAATACAAAAAGCATACAAAAAGCTAAATTGCACCCGAAAATACCCCAAACTGAAAAATTTGCAGTGTCCTCACTGCAAGAACAAAACAGAAATGGGTGCAATGCGGAAACAAATACAAACTAAGAAAACACATAATTGCAAAAGGAATTAAAATATGCTACAAAAACTACCCCAAACTGAAAGTTCTATCCTATGTGGCGGGGTTAAACATCACAGGATCAGCCTGTGTTGAGGTTGTGCAAGCATTAATGAAATGGTTGAGACTTAGAATCGAAAAGGGTATGGAAGGACTTCTCTGATGAGCCTCTGACTTGATGACTCCATCCGTCATCGAGTTGCAGCAACTGATTGCTCAAGACAGAAGAGACAGAAAAACCAAAAACAAACCAAATGTTCAAATAGAAATCAGCGAAAGTCAAGGGGAATCCAAAATTACCTCGCTTGGGTTGCCTCCTAAGAAGCTCTTCTTTCTTGTCTTGTAGCTGGACATTCTCCTCGCTTAGGTGGTTGGAGGGTTTTGGGGAGATTGAATCTCCCTGAAGGTGTCCATGGTAGGGCGATAGATTTTTAACTCCTTGGGATGGACCATGAACGGGTTGATTCCTTCACCTCCAATCTCCATTCTCCTATGAGGTAAACAGCGAAGAATGGTGAATGGACCAGTCCATTTGGATCGCCTTGTTTTTCGAAAAAAGACCTGGCCTCCCTTCTTGAAGACACGTTTGGATTTTTGCTTGCTGTCCTTTTCTGGGGGTTTCTCCTTATAAACCATCATCTTACCCTTTACGTCCAAATGCACCTTGTTTAATTTCTGAGGAAGAGGTTGTTGGACATGCTGCTGGACAGGCTGAGCCTGTTGCCTTGTGTTGATGCCATTATCAATAGTGTCGAACTGGCAGCAGGTGTCTAAGTCCAGTTCTAGCCCAGGGGCTCTCGGCATATTGAAGTTCATTGTCTTTTCACCGACTCTCAGTGTCACTCTTCTTTCCTCAACATCTATCAATGCTCTGGCCGTGACAAGAAATGGTCGCCCCAAAATAATAGGTGTGTGGGCATCTAACTCCATATCCGTGGCCACAAAATCAACAGGTATGAGGAAGTCACCAACCCTTACAGGTACATCTTCTAATACACCAACAGGATGTACAAGCGACCGGTCAGCAAGCTGGATTTTCATCCTTGTGGTCTTGATGTTCCCAAGGTCCATATCTCGAGCGGTGGAAAGTGGCAGCAGGCTGACACTTGCCCCTAAGTCGCATAGGGCTCCTTCAATCTTCTTGCTCCCTACATGACATGGTATTGTGAAGCTCCCTGGGTCTGGGCATTTCTTGGGCGGTGGATGTTGGATTAGAGTGCTCTCGCGGGACGTCATAGTGGGTTGCTTTTCCAATTTGGCCTTGTAGTATACTTCTGGATATGGAAGAGGAGGCTGATATGGTTTGACAGTCTGGGGTTGTTCCTCTACCTTCTTCGTGCCTACAGGCTCAGTGACGGGCTCAGCCTGTGTCTGTACTGTGCGTTCCAAGCTCGATGTTGGTGCTGTCAGTTCTACAGCGTCAGGCTGTCTTGGTGCTGTAGCCTCTAACTCCTCTTTCTTGCGAAGTGTCACTGCATTGCAATGTTCAACCCTTGGATTCTCCACCGGTTTTCCTGGAAGGGCTCCTTGCTGGTTAGTAGACATTGAGGCTTGTTGGGCAATTTGATTTTCGAGGATCCTGCTGTGGGATTTAATTTGAGAAATTTCCTCGCTCATTTTGTTTTGGTTTGCCAAGATGGACTGCAGCATGTTCATCATGTCGGTGTTGCTGCCTTGTTGTCCCACCTGGTTCTGCCTCTGGTATTGGGGCTGTGCGCCTTGATTCTGCCTTTGGTACTGGGGCTGTTGTGGGGCTCTTTCTTCGCCTGGTCCTCTCCAAGAGAAATTTGGGTGATTCCTCCATGATGGATTGTAGGAGTTTCCAAATTGGTTTTGCTTCTGCTGGATGAAGTTGGCTTGCTCAGAATCACATTCGGTGAAGAGGGGGCAGCTGGTTGTGTTGTGCGGTCCTCCACAGCCTTCACAGTCTGAGGCTGTGACTGAGGCTGTGGCTGCCTTGACATGAGCAGTCCCCAACTGTTTCCTGAGTGCCTCAATCTCTGCTTCCAGCTTGGTCACTCGATCTACTTCAATGAGGCCAGGGGATTTGACTCCCCTGACTTGGGTTTTTCTTCTAGACAGGGCTTCAAGAATGGCCACGCCGTCATTATAGTCCTTGTCCAAGAATGCACCGTTGGCCATTTTGTCCAAGGTTTTTTGGTCTTCATCACTCAGGCCGCAATAAAATTGCTCAAGCTGCACGGCTTCATCAATCCTGTGGTTTGGGCACCTTCTGAGCAGTCCCTTGAATCTCTCCCAAGCGTCACGAATGGATTCGTCATAACGCTGGGAGAAACCGATGAGTTGCTGCCTCAAGCTTGCAGCTTTGCTTGACGGGTGATACTCCTTCAAGAAGGCCCTGACTAGGATGTCCCAGTCTGTGAAATGGCCTGCCTCATGATTGTTGAGCCATTCAAATGCTGTGTCTCTGAGTGAGAATGGGAATACTCTCATGTATAGCTGCTCCTTGGTCATTCCGGCTATGTTCACAGTGCTACACACTCGCAGAAAATTCTGCAAGTGCGAGTTTGGGTCTTCTGAGGGCAGGCCTCCAAATGTGCGCCTCTCCAACATGCTGAGCAGATTTGTTCTGATTTCATAGGGGGCGTCTACATCTGGAATGGCGATGCTGTTGTGGATGATGGTGGTTGGTGGTTGTAGGAGCTGGGACATGGGGATGTAAGGTCACACAGGCTGAGCCTGTTCAACCTCTGGGTGCGCTCCTTCATTGAGTCTGTTCGCCATTGTTTGTTGTTTCTGTTTGCTCTTCTTGCGAAATTCACGGGATGTCCCTTCAATCTCCTGGTAGAAGGTTAGAGATGGCTTCTTGCTCCTAGTTTGGGGCATGCACCACCTGAAAGATTCGACTTGGAAAAAAAAAAAGGGTAAGTAACAAAAAATCTAATAAGTCGGAAATAAAAAGTAAAAAGATTCAAACGCCAGTCCCCGGCAACGGCGCCAAAAACTTGATGTTGCTGTGTAATTTCCTGCAAGTGCACAGGGTTGTTGTAGTGCGTATCAAGGTCGTATCCACAGGGACTGGGTGGAATCTGTTTTCCTTCTATCTTAGACTAATTAGACTTGAAAGCAATTAAACGGTGATGGATTTGGTGAATAATTATTAAGAAGCAAAATAAACAGTAAAATAAATGTAACAATAGACTAAATGAGGGAGAGATCAGGAATGGTGAATTCTTAGGCATCCGGGATCCACATGTCCTGATTTGTGCTCACGAACTGCTCTACAGCCTCAGTCACAGACTGACACTGTGATGAGGCTGTGACTAATGAGATGTCTTGCCGGGGCTCCCAACCTAAGGTACTATCAACGGCTTTCGATCTTATTAATAGTTCCTTAAGCTTCCATCTACCCCCTGTCACTAGAGCAGACGTCCACTTAGGGATGAAGTTTAATGTTGGTGCTGGTTCCCACAGCCTCTCCTTACCTTCTTTCGAATGCTTAAGGAGTGAAGGTTGACTATTGTAGGTCTAGCACTCCTGGCTTCTCCTTTCGGTTCTTCACCAGGTTGCTACTGAAATAAGAGTATGCTACCCAATAATCAATCAAGAATCAAATTAGGAGGTGGTTATCTCTTGACTATGCTGTCACAGACTGAGGCTGTGCTTGACACAGCTCGACACTGTCGACAGCAACATACACTGTGACAGGCTGAGGCTGTGCTGGGCGCAGTCTGAGGCTGTGGCCGACTAAAGGGTCAATTATAAGGATTGGTTCTTGCAGGCGCTCTCAACCTATACTGAACCCATTTGTTTTCACTCACAGGTTCCTCCCAAGGTTCTCATCTTCCAAGTGCTTTCGCATAGGTCAAACTCAAGGGGGATGAAGATTTGGTGTTGAGGCTAATTCCTCAATTAGTTTCTAATTCTGTCACGAGTTAAAAACTAAGGTTTGGTTGTTGTTTTTCTGGTAACTATGGTTTCTCCTTTTGGTCCTTCACCTAGCTACCTGAGTTCATGCATTGGTTTGATCAGAACCTAGACATGGATTAATAACTCAACAACTAAAGCAAGAAGGAAGGGGTTAAAACAAGAGCAGTTCATTAAACACAAATCGGGTACATGCTTCCCCCTTCAACCTAAGAAGGGGTTGTTTAGTTCATAACAGAAAATACAAAAACGACAGTGGAAGGGGTGAAAAGCATTCTGTCTTGAACAGTTGGTTGTGGGACAACACGATTACTGCCCAGAAAACTGCAGAATCGTGTTTCCCTTGGAGCTTTTGTGGTTTTTTCTCCACTGTTCGACTCTCCGCTTGCTTCCCCCGACTCCTCTTCTTGTAGGTGCCGCTCTCTTTTTCTCTCTCTCTCTCCTCTTCTTCCCCACTTGCTGGAAATGATGGGTGTCGGTCAAGTTGCAGAATCTCCAGCGGTGTTGTCAGAGCAGGCGGGATGGGCAGCGTCGATTGGTGGGATGTGAGTTCCAAGACACCCTTTTGCAGAGGATAACCAAGATTCCTTCTGGGCGTCATGTGCCCATTGCTCCTTTTCCTTCAAAGTGCTCTGGGAATGTCAGGAGAATGACTATTTTAAGTTAGTGGAGCGGGTGGTGCAAGTGGCGGCGTTCTTTATTCTTTTTGCATTTTCTGGGTTTCTGCCGCGTGTACAGCCTCACGCTGTGGCTGAGGCTGTGACAGCTCTTTCTCAAATTCTTCCTTTAATTGGCTTCTGTTTCTTTCGTCGATGGTGAGATGTCATGAGGACTTCCTGGATCGTGGTGAGTGCAATGTGATTCAGTGAAAACTTGGTGATCCGAAGGTGGTTTGAGGTTGTTTGCTGGGTTCTTGTTGAATCGACGGCCTCAAGGATGGCTCACAGACTCTGTCACAGGCTCACGCTGTGACTGAGGCTGTATCCTCATATTCTTCAATGAAATCCCATCGATTTGGCCAAAATGTACCTGAAACCACTAATTACACAGTAAGGGATGGAAATTGGAGGAATATGATGGAATATTGCATATGAGGCACATAATCACAGTGAATTGAGGATGGTTTGTGTACAAAATCATGCCTTAAAACTATGCATATTTCACATGCATCATTCCTCGCTTAGTATTTGTTGATGAGCTCTACTCTTCTAGGTTTTTTGTCACACCCATGGAAGAGTCAATTTTTCTTGAGAGTCAAAGCCCACTTAGAACATCCTTCTATGGTACCGCCATTGCCACCATGTTCTTCATATCTAAAAGGCTTGAGAGTTTTCAAATGGAGTCTACCCATCAAACCTTAGAGCAAGGAAGTTATTACCGTCTTTCAATGACTGCTCAGAGTGCTTCACGGGTCCCTGTCTTACCACCAACTTGGCCAGAGGTTCGCCTGCTAGTGTGGAATTGCAGGGGAATCACTAGGCGCTCTGAAGATTTTGCAAGAACCTTGAGAGACCTGAAGAACCAATACAAGCCGAACATGGTTCTGCTCACCGAGACATTATGGCAACCTGGCAAAAACCACGGGGTCATCCCTCTCCGTTTTCCATCAGTGAACCGGTTTGAAATCCCAGGCCAGAATAACTCGGGTGGAATGTGGTTTGCATGGAATGATAGTGTGAGGGTCAATATTGTCAATGACCCTAATAGCTTCTCTGTAACTGCTATACCAAATCGTTAAGAGCTAGATTATGATAGGTATGTATGTTTTAAAAAAATATGTGTGATTATAATGTAATATAAATAATGTAAGCGTGTGTGCGTGTTTGTAAGCGTGATTGTAAAATACGAAATCTATAAAATCATGTGTGTTTGTATTAATTTAGCATGTATTAATTTAAAATTCAATTGGTTTAGAGAACTTACCTGAACACCGATGTTGTGATACTCAACATCGATGTGATGACCATGTTGCTAATATTCTGAATTGGCCTTCATCTTATGAGAACTTCAAGGAGGATTGCACATGCCCAAATCCAACCTTATCTTTGTGAATTGATCTTCTTTCAAAGGCTTGGTGAAGATATCTGCAAGTTGTCCATCGGTCTTGACAAAATCAAGTGTTATATCTTTCTTTAGCACATGATCACGAATAAAATGATGTCTAATCTCTATATGCTTTGTTCGTGAATGCTGGATAGGATTCTTGGTGAGATTAATGGCACTAGTACTATCACAATAAATAGGAATTGACTCAAATTTCAAACCATAGTCTTCAAGAGTATGTTTCATCCACAAAACTTGAGCACAACAAGAACCTGCAGCTATATATTATGCTTCGGTAGTGGAAGTAGCTACGGAATTTTGCTTTTTGCTAGACCATGAGACTAATGCTTGACCAAGAAACTGATATGTACCACTAGTGCTCTTTCTATCTAAGGTACTCCCGGCAAAATCCGCATCGGAATAACTAGTGAGAGTAAATGAACTCACTTTGTGATACCAAAGACCAAGGTTAGGAGTCCCTTTAAGATACTTAAAAATGCGTTTAATAGCACGTAAATGAGACTCTTTTGGACAGGCTTGAAATCGTGCACATAGACATACACTAAACATGATGTCTGGTCTAGTAGCTGTTAGGTAAAGCAAACTTCCGATCATACCTCTATATAGTTTGATATCCACATCTTTACCTTCTTCATCCTTGTCAAGCTTAGTGGTAGTGCTCATGGGTGTTGGGCTAATCTTAGCACCATCCATCCCAAATCTCTTGAGTAACTCCTTTGTATACTTGGCTTGGTTAATGAATATGCCCCCTTCAAGTT
>MK890302.1:698862-724069 GCA_028386065.3 Turnera subulata
CACACAAGAAGATATACCCTCTTCTTGTGAATCTAAACAAGGGAACTAACCTCCCTTAAGGTGTATGAATACACAATCACTCAGAACAAAAGACTCTCTCAAAGAGCAGGTATGAGTGTACAAGTGAAGCTCTAAAAGGCAACTCTCAAATCCTCAATAGGATATTGGCTCAACAAAGATTGATTTGAATGTATGAGATGAATGCATGAATGTTGAGAGTTGATTCCTTTGAAACACAGCTAAAAATACTCAATTTATAGCTTTGAAAAGTTATATAGCCGTTTTAAATCCACCCAAAAACAGCCTTAAACAAAACATAGTGGGTGCTGAAAAAGTTGTCTGCTACAACGGCAAAACATCGATGTTTTAACTTTAAACATCGATGTTTTAGCCAGCAATTTTAAATTATTGCTCCAACGGCTAGTAGAACATCGATGTTTGTCTGAGCAACATCGATGTTATCAAATACAATATCGATGTTTTTTGGCTTCGCAAAAATGTGATGAAAAAGGGTCTATGCAAGAACATCGATGTTGGAAAATGCAACATCGATGTTTTGTGAAACATCGATGTTGTATTGGCCAACATCGATGTTTTTTGGCTTCGGCAAAATTATGTTTCAAAGACAGTTTTCATGAACATCGATATTGGATTGTAAACATCGATGTTTTGACCAACGGTCACAAGAACATCGATGTTTAGGATGCCAACATCGATGTTATTTTCCTACTGCCAAATTTTGGAAATCTTTGAAAAACAGAACATCGATGTTTGGTTTCAGAACATCGATGTTTTGGACTAAAAATACAACTTTGTGATTGAAATGATGCTATGAAATGCATGAGTAAAACTTGTTTTATTTTGAGCCAATGCCTAAGAGAAGTTGAGTGTTTTACCTTGTACAAAGGGGTCCTAACTTCTCTTGCTCTTTTTGCACTTTAACTCTTGACTTCAATTCTTGAGCAAGTTGTTCTTGACTTCACTTCTTTTTGCTTGACATTGCCTTTGTACATTTTGAGTTCCTAACTCATCTTTCTCTTCTTGCTTGTAGCTTCAAATTGATCACATTGTTTGAGCTCTTGATCTTTGCTTGATTTCTTTTTGCTTCAAGGATGTCATCAATTGAGCCAAGGTTTGTCATTATCAAAACCCTGAAATGAAACAAGGAGGCATGAGTTCTAACACCGTAGAGTGCCATTTTGAGTTTAAACACATGATGAGGAAACTCATGATTTTCAAACCCGGGGGGTTGCTCAACATACACTTCCTCCATGATATAACCATTTAAGAATGCACTCTTGACATCCATTTGAAACAATTTAAATGCTTTATATGATGCATAAGCAAGAAGCATGCGAATGGATTCTAATCTAGCAACAGGAGCAAATGTTTCATCAAAATCAATGCCTTCTTCTTGATTATAACCTTGAGCAACAAGTCTAGCTTTATTCCTCATAACAATATCATTTTCATCTAACTTATTCCTAAAGACCCACTTAGTGCCAATAACGGGATGATCATGAGGTCTAGGAACAAGATTCCAAACTTGACTTCTCTCAAATTGATTTAACTCCTCTTGTATAGCAATAACCCAACTTTCATCATTAATAGCATCTTTAACATTTTTAGGCTCGACTTGTGACAAGAATGCAATATAACCATTCAAATTATGTAAAGATGATCTAGTAACTACCCTTTTTGTAGGATCCCCAAGAATTGCACTAGGAGAATGTCCCCTTGGTGGCTTTACTTCAATTGTTCCCTTATCCTTCTCTTGTGCATCAGTAGATTGAGGAGAAGAAGTATCATAATTTTTGGGTTCACTTGTACTTGTTGGTGAAGAACCATGATCCAATGAAGTTTGGTTAGTTGAAGCGTCAACATTCGTGCTTGGTGAAGATCTATGTGTGAAATCTATTATATCATCATCTCTATCACCATTCAAATCAACTTCATCAAATACAACATGTATGGATTCTTCAACAAGAAGAGTCCTTTTGTTATACACACGATAGGCCTTACTAGTAATAGAGTAACCAAGAAATATACCTTCATCCGATTTAGTATCAAACTTACCGAGATTGTCCTTGGTATTAAGAATATAGCATTTGGATCCAAATACCTTAAAGTAATCAATATTAGGTTTTCTACCATACCACAGTTCATAAGGAGTTTTCTTGAAGATAGGCCTTAAGGAGACTCTATTTAGCACATAACATGCGGTATTAACCGCTTCGGCCCAAAAGTATGAAGGTATATCTTTTTAATTTAACATAGTGCGTGCCATTTCTTGCAATGTCCGATTTCTTCTCTCAACAACCCCATTTTGTTGAGGTGTTCTAGAAGTAGAAAAAGTGTGTTCAGTGCCACATTGTTCACAATAATGATCAAACAAAAGATTATCAAACTCACCACCATGATCACTTCTAATTTTAGAAATCTTATAACCTTTTTCATTTTGCAAACGTCTAACAAGGCATCCAAACTCATACAAAGCATGATCATTACTAGCAGGAAATATAACCTAAGAAAATCTAGTGTAATCATCAATAATAACAAAAGCATAATTCATACCACCAAGACTAGTTGTCCTCATAGGACCAAAAAGATCAAGATGTAAGAGTTCAAGAGGTCTAGAAGTTGTTACCATATTTTTGGCTTTGAAGGAGCTTTTAACTTGCTTTCCAAGTTGACAAGCTCAACATACTCCATCTTTTTCAAATTTGAGCTTTGGTAGACAATTAACAAGGTCCTTCTTGGATAGTTTTGAAATTAATTCCAAATTGACGTGTCCAAGCCTCCTATGCCATAAAATAGGTGTTTCCATCTTTGCACTAAAACACTTAACATCATTGTTAGCAACTTCTTTTAGGTTGATTGAGTAAAGATTTCCAATCCTTTTCCCAACAAAAAGTAGGTGATCATCAATACATCTAGTAACCATGCACTTAGTAGATTTAAAGGTAACTCTATATCCTTTATCACATAGTTGAATTATACTTAAGAGATTGAACTTTAAGTTATCAACAAAAAGAACATGCTCAATAGTAGGATTAGAACCCATATCACCAATACCAAGTATTTTACCCTTAGAGTTATCACCAAAGGTTACTTTACCTTTACCTTTACCTTTCAAAGATGAGAACTTTGATTGATCACCCGTCATATGGCGTGAACATCCACTTTCAAGTACCCACTCATCTTTGTCGTCCTACAAAAATATAAACAAAATTTAGGTACCCACTCAATCTAGGGTCCTTGAATGTTAGCTCTAGTACCTTTAGGTACCCAAACATATTTTACATGTGAATTCTTACTCCTGAACATGCAAGTATGAATTCCATGACCATGTTTACCACAATGATAGCATGTGATAGAAGGAATATAAGAATGACCATGAACTCTATCATGGTAAGATTGTTGCCTTCCACCATAGGTATATAACTTAGCATGGCTATGAAATGTTCTAGCTCTATATGCTTGTGCTCTTGAATTGTAATCATGAGATTTTGCATTGTATGCAAATGATCTAGCATGTAACGTAACATCATTGGTTTGTGTTCTAGCATTATAAGCATATGATCTTCTACCATGTGTGCTTGGTTTAGTGTAATAGGATCCTCCATTTTTAGCATTGTATACATGTGATCTTGCACTATTAGCACTTGGTCTAATATTGTAGGAATGTGTGTTCTATTATTGGCATACAACCTAGCACAATGGGATCTACTACTACTTACATATGGTCTTGCTTTTTGAGCATTTGACCTTCTATGATGAATAGGTGATTTTATATTATGAACATGTGATCTAGCATTTTGAGCATATGGTTTAGCATGTTCATGTGATCTAGTATGATGAGTGCAAGATGAGGCATCATGTTCATGTGTCTTAGCATTTAGCATAATAGGTTTGACCTCATATGGCACATCTGATGCTCCTAATCCTTCTTTTTGTATTGGATTTCTTTGCTGTCCTAGGAGAAGATTAAGATTATCTCTACCATTTGTAAATTTCTCTAATGTTTTCTTTAAATCTTTAACTTGAGACTTAAGAGACTCATTCTCTTTTCCCAATACAACACAAGCACATACATTAGAGGATACTTTCTCATTAAGTTCATTGTAAGATACATTAAGAGCATGCTTTTCTTCTTCAAGAGTCACAAGTTGTTTTTTATACTTTTGATTCATTTTCAAGGACTTCTCAAGTTCTTCATGTACATCAATGAACGCATCATGTAATTCTTCAAATGTAAAGTCATTAGAAGAATTAATTACCTCATCATCTTCAAGAGCCATGAAGCATATATGCGCATCTTCATCACTATCCGTGTCACTTGATGATGTGTCATCTTCATCCCATGCCACCATGATTTTCTTGCCTGTGCTCTTTGAAGAATCAAGTCTTGCTTTCTTTTTGTATGGGCACTCCGATTTGATATGACCGGGTTTGTTGCATTTATAGCAAACAATCGGATTTTTCTTTATATCTTCATATTTAGAGGTGCTCTTCATATTCCTCCCTTTTTGCAATCTCTTCTTCTTAAGAAACTTCATGAACTTCCTTGTGACTAGAGCCATATCATTATTTCTTTCACTTGCATCCTCTTTGGAATCTTGAATCTTCAAGGCAAGGTCTTTCTTCTTTTCTACTTTGCCTTCAAACTTCATTCCATAAGCTATCAAAGAACCTATTAGCTCATTGTAGGATAGGACATTAAGATCTTTTGCCTCTTCAATAGCCGTGACTTTGGATTCCCACTCCTTACTCAAGGATCTTAATACTTTAGTAACTTTCTCTTTATCACTTATGGTCTTACCAAGGCTCACAAGGTTATTGCATAGAGTTGAAAACCTAGTACTCATATCATAGATGGACTCATTAGGCTTCATTGTAAAAAGCACATATTCTCTCATAAGCCTATTGGTCTTGGATTCTTTTACTTGGTTTGTTCCCTCATGAGTTGTACATAAGAGTGTCCAAATTTCATGAGCACTCTTACAAATTCTAATTCTCTCAAATTCTTCTTTACTTAAGGCACATAGTAAAGAGTTTCTAGCTGTGGCATCTAGAGTGCCTTTCTTCTTCTCATTTTCACTCCAATCACGCAAAGGCTTAGGTGGCCTACTCCAACCACTCTCAACAATCTCCCAAATTTCTAAACCTTGACCCTCTAGAAACATTTGCATTCTAACTTTCCAATAGTCAAAGTTTATACCATCAAAGAAAGGAGCTTTGTGGATATTATACCCCTCAAAAGCCATGATCTTTACTCAAGAAGATTAATCCTAAACAAAGAGACCTTGCTCCGCTACCAAATGTAAGCCCAAACAAGCTAAGAGGAGGGGGGGGGGGGGGGGGATATAGGGGATAAAAAAAAAAAAAAAAAAAAAAAAAAAAAAAAACCCCCCCCCCCCAACAAAAAAAAAAAAAAAAAAGGGGGGGGGGGGGGGGGGGGGGGGGGGGTGAATTAGCGATTAAGAACAAATCAAAAGATTAAAGAAATAATAATTGTGGAATTAAAAGAGAAAGAGACAAACCGATTTTATACTGGTTCACACACACACAACCTGTGTGGCTAATCCAGTCCTTCAAGAGACTCTCTTGAAGATTTCACTATCCACGTTAAGCTTCCGGGTGCTTAACAAACCGTTTACAAACCTAGAGTTCGTATCACACGAACCTCTAATTTTTCGCTTGAAGATACCTCACTTCAAGTCTTTTCACACAGAAAGAAAATCCTCTTCCTATGAATCTTCTACAAGGGAACAATCCTCCCTCAAGGTGTATGATTACAATTGAGTCACTCAAAACAAAAACTCTCTTCAAGAGTAGGTATGAGTATACAAAGTAAGCTCTATAAGGCAACACTCAATTCTCAATGATATTGGCTCATAAAAATGATATGTATGTATAACAATGAATGCTTGAAATTGTAGAGAGTTGATGTCTGTAAAATAGAGACCTACATGCTCTATTTATAAGGTTAAAAACATGTATTACCGTTGGGACATCAATTCAAAACATCTTTAAACAAAGTAACATGGAAAGGTGAAAAGTATGTCTGCTCATGACGGCTGAACATCGATGTTGGAAATATGAACATCGATGTTTTGGCCTTTGAATATGCATTGTTGTTCCAACGGTCACAAGGACATAGATGTTGGAAAAGGGGACATCGATGTCCTGGCTAATTATTGGGCTAACGGTCACTAGAACATCGATGTTGTTATTTCAATGCCCATGACCCGAGACAAAATAAATCGATGTTAATATTTGGACATCGATGTTGTTATTTCGACACTCATGACCCGAGACAAAATAACATCGATGTTCGTGGTTGGACATCGATGTTTTTGACACTCCCAAGACAATCTTGAAACCGGATTCAAGTGGACATCGATGTTCAAAACTTGGACATCGATGTTCAAAGCTTAGAAAACATTTTAATGATTGAAAACAAGGCAATATGATGTATGAGTAAAAATGATTTTGTTTGAGCCAATAATTTAGAGAAATTAAAAGTTTAACCTTGTACAAAATTGTGTTCCTAACTTTTCTTGCTCTTCTTGCTTGACCTTGTTACTTCAATTCTTGTGTTCTTGATCACATGAAATCTTTGTCCTTGATTAATTTCTTTTTGCTTCATAACAATGATCAAAGACAAGGTTAGTTTATCATTATCAAAACCTGAATAAGATAAAGAGATATTAGCAAAACATTGTTTTCAACAATTTCCCCCTTTTTGATAATGACAAACAAGTCGAAGTATGTGCCCATTAGTTCTCCCTATGTTTTAGCCATGATGCCGTTTAATAAGTATGTGCCCATTAGTTCCCCCTATGTTTTAGCTATGATGCCGTTTAATTTGAACTTGGTGTGCACATACATGTTAATTTGTTTCCCCCTTTTGGCATTAGCAAAAAGAAATAGAAAAGACAAAGGCAAGCTTGTATGCAATTTAAAGAACATAGGATAAAAGATTAAAAGTCTGGGTGTTAGTTCCCATCATCTTCATCGTCGTCGGCAGCAACTCCTTCTTCTTCGTTTTCCGCTTCCACGTCCATAGGATCACCGACCACATTGGGATCAAATGGCTCATCATCATCATTACCCTCAGCTTCGAAATCATAGCCATGAAATGTTGTATGATAGGGTGGAGGTTGATAGTGCACCCTATCAAAGTAGGATCGAAGATCATGCCCTTGACGTTGAACTTCGATGTCAATACGATCAATGGACCGTCCCATGCTATTGACACTCAATTGGAGATGTTTAAGGGATGCTGCAACCGATTCAAGCGTGACTACAAGAGCTTGGTGTTGAGAAGCGGTTGCTGAGCTTTCAGCTTGAGTGATTCGTGGTGCTTGCTCGGTTTTGCCGGGTCGGAATGTATCGTCACTAATCGCCCAAATTTTGCTATGAGAAACCTGAGGGCCTTTCCGAGCATCAATACCTGCATTCAATAAGATATCCAACAACAAGAAGGGATATGGCAGGGGATGATTGATGGACTGAGGAGGATAGTCCGTCATGTGCATAAGCACAAAACGTGCCCAATTAATTGGAGCATGATGGATAATGGTATGGAGTACCTTCATATCCTCAATGGACATGACGGTGTGATTTCCGGGTCTTGGCTTGATGACCCGGGTGATGAGATAAAACAAAACACGGTATTCCGGGTGGATGGAATGAATGGTTGGCCTTTTGGAATGGGTATGACGGACAACCTCCGTGAAATCGAGTTCAGTTAGTAGAGGGCCTTCATTTGTTGTGATCCAATTAGGACCACCATAAGAGGCAATATCCTCCCCTTCAAATGCTAATCCCGTTGTTGCCCCGAATTCCTCAAGATGATGTGGCCTTATATAAATTCGACACGTGTCTCCGGCGACCGTCCGGCCACCGGAAGTACCAAAATTCATAAAAACTACCCAGTACACGTACCAAAAAACATGATATTTCAGTACAGGTACCAAAACCCAAATCGAGGTGAAGTACAGGTACCAAAAAATCCCTTATTCTGACAAAATTGTCATGAGCGGACATCCCATGATCCTTTTTAACTGCTTGTAATGTGCTATGCCTAGGTCGGATTGACATCTATCTGTTAAGCTATTTGCTTAACCAATATCTAGCCTATCATACACCATAGTGTACAACAAACTTTCGACTGCGCTCCGTTATGGAACTTGGCTTATTCATCACTCTCATCAGGAGTCTTAGGACACACGATTTCTCAAAGTATGGCATTTATTGATAGGAGTTTAGATAGGATTACTTTGATGCATATAGTATTATTCCAAAGCTTTATTATTGTAATTCTCTTACGAGAAATACAGTAATTTCTTAAAACAATATCTTGAAATCTTAATTTCAAGTTTATATGCAATATTCATATCATCTATCTCGATTGAGATGACAACTAGGTTCTTTACCTTGTTGATTAAACCCCATATCATTTCTAGCTATAAGTATGTCATATACATACTATATGTAAATTGCAAACTTATTTGGTACATGCCTTGAGGATTAGAAGACCAATATAGATGTAACAGCCTGGGTAAAAATTTAGATTTTTACCGGGACTGTGAAAGTCAGTGTACAGTGATTTACCGAAAGAATTAATCTTGGGTAATTAATTCAAGGTAAATCGAGCGTCGTTTTTTGTAACCGAGGCTTTTCCCGTGCTCAGGATTTTTCCGTGGATTTTACGGACCTAAGTTGGTATTTTTCGGCTCCCGAAATCCTCAGAAAATCACACCGGAAAATAACTAAGGGGGTATGCAGTTATTTTCTGGTTCGGTTTGGACACGACCCTGTATTATTGAGCCGCCTCAATAATGCAAGGAGGCGCCATCTTTTTCCCCTGTGCCACCCACCCTTGCACTACCCGTGACTTGTATTTTCTTTTCCTGCTTCCAGTACACCATCACCCCTTCTTCTTCAACCTGCAACCAGTTCTTCATTCCTCAGGAAAATTCCATAACCCGTACCTTCTTTGCTCCTTTGCAAAAACAAAACCAAAAAGAAAAAAAAAGGGAAGAAAATAGAAAAAAAAAGAGGGAAAATCTGAAAAGAAAAAGAAAGATAGGCCATCCACCACTCGTCACCACCATCACCGCCCCACCATCTGCTGCCGACCTCCACACCACCACCTCTTCTCCTCCCTTCCTTCTCCTTCTTGCTCGCAAGCCGCCAGCGGTGCCGCCGCGACGAAACCAGCAGCACCGGTAACGACCCGACGACGCCGCCTCCACACCTGCATCTGTCACTGCCGCCAGCCTGCGCATCGGAGCCACGCCCTCGCCACGTGTCACGCCGCCATCGCCATCATCCCTGTGTGCGTCGACCAACAACCGCCCTCGCTACCGCCGTCGACCGTGACCACGCCACGCCGTCCCCAACAGCACCAACACCCCGACGCCACGCTCGCGCCGCCGCGACGACGTCGCACCGCCTCCTTGCGTCGCGCCACTGCCTCGCTTGCCGCCGCCTGTCAGCCGTCCCGTTCTGCGCCGCCACCAGCGCTTGAGGTGAGGAAGATGATGACCCGTTTGATGATGGGTGGGTCGGGTCGACCCGCCTGTTGAGAGTTGGGTTTGAGGGTTTTGGGTGTTATGGGTTATGGCTTCGGGCTGGGCTAGGCAGCTGGGCCTGTTGCGCGGGCCTGCGCCTGGGCTCCTACCTGGGGTCTGGGTTTGGCCAGTGCAATAGGCTAGGCTTGTACTGTTTGGCCCAGTCCGTAAAAAAAATAAAAAAATAAAAAAATAATTAAATAAAATCAAGTATATATTCTGAAAAAAAATTAAATATGGTAATTATTTTTGAGAAAATATGTTAGTATGGATTTTGGTATTTCAAAAAATATATATATAAATGTATATATATATACTTTGATTCTTTGAAAATAAAGATAATTATATTTTTTTTTGAAAATTATTATTATGTTTTCGGCATGATATATATATTCTAGAAAATCAAATATATGTTATTATTTTAATGTGTATAGTATACATAATTAATATTTCTGAAAATTTATAATTATGTTGATATTAAAATTGTTCGAAAAAGTATTTTACCTTTGGAAAATATATATGCAAACTTATAAATTTGAATTTATTTTCAGAAAATAAGTTATATAATTATATTCTCTGGAAAATGTTTTCCTAAAAATAATAATATTTAGTAATTATATTTTGGCAAGAAATATATTTTATGGAAATAATTTTGTAAAAAATACATATATATGATATAATTTCTAGGAAAATTATATTGTTATTATTTTTCAAGACAAAGTATAGTTATTCTATAAAAAAGATTTAAAGGAGAGTTTTAATTAAAGTATGGTACCGAAACTATATTCGGATATACGTACGGAATAATATTTTCGGTAAAAGATGATAATAAAGGATATGAACCGGGATGGGTTTATTTCGCAGTATTGGCATCATAGTATACCGATTATGTGCATTTATATGAGCATGTTGTTTTGTTGTATAGTTTACGATATCGGGCAGTTTCCCGAGGAGCCGGCCTTGGACCGGTCATTACCTTCAGAGTTGAGTAATCGGCTAAGGTGAGGATGGATTTCCTTAAATATGTGCCTATATTACTCGGTTGTTGTGTTTGATGATTGTTGCACTGTTGATTGTTGCATTTGCTGTGGTTTGTTTCGGGATGTTTATCCCAGTATCTTGACTATTTTTGGGATGTTTATCCCCATGATTTGATTTTGGGATATTTATCCCTGTGTATTGAGTTTTGGGATGTTTATCCCTGTGTATTGAGTTTTGGGATATTTATCCCTGTGTCTTTTTGTTATAGAGTATAATGGATTAAATAATAAATGTGATAAGGATGTTGATCCTTGGTTTTGGATTGGGATGTCTATCCCGGTGTTAGGGATGTTGATCCCTAAGATTTGGTTTGGATGATGATAATATAATTGTCACGTAATAAGTAGTGGTACGACTCGATGGTTAGAGACTGTTTTGTGGTGGCCTTGATCTGGGTTACTTGTGATAAGCATGTCTATGCTTGGGATGTCTATCCCGTGATTGTATTTGGGATGTCTATCCCTGGGTTACTATTTTTGGGATGTCGATCCCTGGGCTCTCTTGGATTTGATCTGGCACCCGAAATATGTTGAGAACCAGGTCTGACCCCTAGCTTATCCGTGACAGGGCCCGGAAAGATAAAATTGGAAATTGGATTTTTGTTTAAGTCTTTGGGTCTTGGACAAGTTTTGGGTCGAGTCTGTTGGTTTGGTGTGTTGACTGTTAGCATGTTTTCGACTTTGAGTAATTTATAGTGTTGCATATTGATCGTCTATCCATGGTTGTGAGCACTTCGGACTCATCCCTCACCTGCGGGCTTTGATCCCGTAGGTTGAGTTATTTGTGGTTCAGGTATGTTGCATTCCAGACAGGCTGTGGCGTTACCCCTCGGATAGGACTCGGATCCATAAGTTGCATCATGTGTCGCATACAGTGTCTTTGTGAGTTATTAAGTCTTCCGCTGTGCTGTTTATTGCTATTGTTGGGCCATTGGGTCGGTTGTGTTATTATTGAAGATCCCCGGGTTCGGGTGATATGTTTTATTGATGGGCCGAAGGGCCAGATTTTTTATGCTTTTAATTTGGGCTGTTGAGCCAGTTTTCTGTTGTTTACACTGTATGCTGGGCTTGTTTGGTTGGGTCGTTACAGTTCCGGCACGTGTTTACTATGTATAGTAAATACGGGTCGGGGCGCTTCATTTTTGGTAGCGGAGCGGGCGTTAGGTCTTGTTGGGTAGTCCTTGTGTGTTTGTTGTTCTTGTTTGCATAGTTCGCTCCATTTGTTTATTATTTTATATCATTTAGTTAGTACATGATGGATCCAGACGAGAGACGCCAGGTTGCCACAGAATATACACATAAGAGGTAATTGATGCCATAAATAAGCGGAAACATAAATATTATTAATATTACTAATATTATTATTACAAACATTAATATTACATTATATTATTATAAAAAAATATTCATCTCCTTGGAACAACATTGACCCTGAAGCTATTGGGGTCATTGTTAATGTTCACCCTGATGTTGTCGTTCCATGAAAACCACATGCGCCTGTGTTGTTCTGGCCAGGAAGCTCGAACCGGTTTGCTGGAGGGAACCGAAATGGGATGACACCATGATCGTTTTCAGGCTGCCACTGGGTCTCCGTGAGAAGAACCATGTTAGGCTTGTACTGGTTCTTCTGGTCCCTCAGGGTACACGAGAACTCCTGGGAACGCCTACCGATTCCTCTGTAGTTCCACACCAGTAGTCAGGCCTTTGGCCAAGTTGCGGGTAATCGAGTTACTCTAGGCATGCTCTGGGCAGTCATCGAGAGCTGGTAGTAGGTACCTTGGTCCAAGAAATGGCAAGTGGGCTTTAGGTTGAATTCCTGAAGTCTTACAGAAATGAAAAACATGACGTAATTGGCCGAGCCGTAGAAGGAGGTCTTCAGGGTGCCTTGGTCCTCTAGGAAGAATGTCTCCTCCATGGGAGTGACGAAGAATCTGGAGGAGTAGAGTTCATCGACGAAGACCAGACGGGGCATCCTGCCGAGCTCGTTCGGTAGTTCCTCTGGACGCTCGTTGATCATGCTGTAGGCCAGCCGGTTTATTCTGCCTAGGGAGACACCTTTGACGAAGAAGACGGATGATGGAGCAGGCATCGTGTTTTTGGCGCGATGGTGTTTTGTTTTTCTGAGTAATGTGGTTTCTTTTGCCTTAGCGTTTTGATTGCTTTGAAATGCTTGTGGTTTTTGCTTTCCGTTGTTTTGCCTTTTATAGAAAAATGTTTACCTGTTTTCTAAAGTATAGACCCCACCTGTTCCCCAAAAAAAAGAAAAATAGAAAAAAATAGAAAAGAAAAGAAGAAAAAGAAATAATAATAAAGTAAAAGAAAGGAAAAGGAAAGTGAAAAAAAAAGAAACAGTAAAAAAAAAGAGAGAAAAAAAGAAGAGACGGAAATGGAAAAAAAAAAAGAAGAAGGAAGCAGTAAAGGGAAAAAAAAGAAGAAGAAAAGAAGGTAAAGGAAAAGAAAAAAAAAAGAAGAAGAAAATAAAAATAAAATATTTTTCGGGGATAGAGAAAGTAGATTTTCTTCACAAAACTTTAAACCATTTTCGATCTTCGAGGTTTTGCTTTTTGAAAATTTCGTCGCTGATTGGATTTTGCTTTTTAAAAATTTTGCCATGGTTTGAAATTTTGCTTCGTTACTTTATATGTTTTTGGGGCTACAAACGCAAGTGTTTTTCAGCTCTTTTCCATCTCACGATTTTCTATCGCCTTGGCTACCTTGCTTTATTCTTTTTATGACTTTTTCCTGCATCTTTTATCACATGCATTCGTGACCATTGTGGCTAGACTGATGGGACCATACCTCGAGTAGAGTGCATGTGCGACAAGCTTACACCTATTCGGACATCATGGAGGGATACGAGACTTGACAGACGTTTTTGGCTCATACGGAATTTGTGAACAAGTGGATAATGTTTCTTTCGAGGGACACAGGACGTCCTCGTGATTATCGCCTTGCGAGTTAACGGACGTCTTTTTCACGAGGGAAACCAACGTCACCGTTAGCTGTGCATGTCACGTTTCTCGGGATCAAGGATGTTTACGACCGATCTAGAGAGCCGAACATGAAAACATGTTATGTTTTAACTTTTTTATGTTTTGGTTTTATTAAACGAGTTTTGTTTTGTTTTTAATTTCTTTATGTTGGTTTTACTTCCTTTTATTGTTTCTGTTTTTAACATCTTTATGTTTGATTTTATTTTTCCTTCTTGATGGTTTTGTTTTGCTTTTAAATATTTTGTCTTTCTGTTTAACATGAGATCTCGTAACATAAGAGTTTTGATTTAAAAAAAAACTTATTTTATTTAATTCATAACGGTTTTACAATACAGAGAAGAGGTACTCTATTGAGTTACATGCTTCTCTAGGTCTTTTACAAGCTTTTGGATTTTTTTCACGTGAGGAAAGAGTTCCGCACACGCTAGTTCTATCTGCATCACCGCCAAGCTGACCTTCCTCAGTGAGACATTCATCTGCGATAGTGTCTGCAGTGACGTGCTGCTTTCAGCCGTTGCCTTGCCCTTCCTATCCTCAGCTTTCTTGTTGGCACGCTTCTTTCGCTGTCTTGGGGAGACCACCGCATCTTCCTTCAGACTGATGGTGTCTGTCTTGAACCGCTTCTTGGGAGGTTCTTCATCAGAGCTTGTCGGGAAGGCAGTACCACCGATGTAGCTATTATCCTCTGAGTCTGAGGTAGTTCGAGATCGGATTGGAGAATCCATGGTTGAGAGTAAGTTTCTCAGTTATGAGGTTCGATTTATATAAGCGGAGGAGATGTCGCTTAAGGGTATAAGCGGTATCTCGCGTTGAGTTTGGACACCTGGCAGAGTGTGCCAGAAGCTTATTATGGTAGGACCCACAGATAAGACGGAATTTCGGGGACGAAATTCTTTTTAAGGTGGGTAGACTGTAACAGCCCGGGTAAAAATTTGGATTTTTACCGGGACTGTAAAAGTCATTGTACAATGATTTACCGAAAGAATTAATCTTGGGTAATTAATTCAAGGTAAATCTAGCATTGTTTTTTGTAACCGAGGCTTTTCCCACGCTCGAAATTTTTCCGTGGATTTTACGGACCTAAGTTGGTATTTTTCAGGTACCGGAATCCTCAGCAAATCACACCGGAAAATACCTAAGGGGGTATGCAGTTATTTTCTGGTCCGGTCTGGACACGGCCCTGCATTATTGAGCCGCCTCAATAATGCAAGGCGGCACCATCTTTTTCCCCCGTGCCACCCACCCTTGCACTACCCGTGACTTGTATTTTCTTTTCCAGCTTCCAGTACACCATCACCCCTTCTTCTTCAACCTGCAACCAGTTCTTCATTCCTCAGCAAAATTCCACAACCCGTACCTTCTTTGCTCCTTTGTAAAAACAAAACCAAAAAGAAAAAAAAAAAAAAGAGAAGAAAACAGAAAAAAAGAGGGAAAATATGAAAAGAAAAAAAAAGAAAAAGAAAGATAAGTCGTCCACCACCCGTCACCACCATCACCGCCCCACCACCTGCTGCCGACCTCCACACCACCACCTCTTCTCCTCCCTTCCTTCTCCTCCTTGCTCGCCAGCCGCCAGCAGTGCCGCCACGATGAAACCAGCAGCACCGGTGACGACCCGACGATGCCACCTCCACACCTGCATCTGTCACTGCCGCCCACCTGCGCATCGGAGCCACGCCCTCACGTCGTGTCACGCCGCCGTCGCCATCATCCCTGTGCGCGTCGATCAACAACCGCCCTCGCTACCGCCGTCGACCGTGACCACGCCACGCCGTCCCCAACAGCACCAACACCCCGACGCCACGCTCGCGCCGCCGCGACGACGTCGCACCGCCTCCTTGAGTCGCGCCATTGCCTCGCTTGTCGCCGCCTGTCAGCCGCCCCGTTCCGCGCCGCCACCTGCGCTTGAGGTGAGGAAGATGATGACCCGTTTGATGATGGGTGGGTCGGGTCGACCCGCCTGTTAAGAGTTGGGTTTGAGGGTTTTGGGTGTTATGGGTTATGGCTTCGGGCTGGGCTAGGCAGTTGGGCCTGTTGCGCGGGCCTGCGTCTGGGCTCCTACTTGGGGTCTGGGTTTGGCCTGTGGAATAGGCTGGGCTTGTACTGTTTGGCCCAGTCCGTAATAAAAAAAATAATAAAAATAAATTAAATAAAAAGGAGATAATTAACTAAAATTAAGTATATATTCTGAAAAAAATTAAATATGGTAATTATTTTTGAGAAAATCTGTTAGTATGGATTTTGGTGTTTGAAAAAAAAATATATATATAAATGTATATATATAGACTTTGATTCTTTGAAAACAAAGATAATTATATTTTTGTTTTGAAAATTATTATTATGTTTTCAGCATGATATATATATTCTGGAAAATCATATATATGTTACTATTTTAATGTATATAGTATACATAATTAATATTTCTAAAAATTTATAATTATGTTGATATTAAAATTGTTCGAAAAAGTATTTTACCTTTGGAAAATATATATGCAAACTTATAAATTTGAATTTATTTTCAGAAAATAAGTTATATAATTATATTCTCCGGAAAATGTTTTCCTAAAAATAATAATATTTAGTAATTATATTTTGGCAAGAAATATATTTTATGGAAATAATTTCGGGAAAAATACATATATATGATATAATTTCTAGGAAAATTATATTGTTATTATTTTGGAAGACAAAGTATAATTATTCTATAAAAAAGATTTAAAGGAGAGTTTTAATTAAAGTATGGTACCGAAACTATATTCGGATATACGTACGGAATAATATTTTCGGTAAAAGATGATAATAAAGGATATAAACCGGGATGGGTTTGTTTCGCAGTATTGGCATCATACTATACCGATTATGTGCATTTATATGAGCATGTTGTTTTGTTGTATAGTTTATGATATCGGGCAGTTTCCCGAGGAGCCGGCCTTGGACCGGTCATTACCTTCAGAGTTGAGTAATCGGCTAAGATGAGGATGGATTTCCTTCAATATGTGCCTATATTGCTCGGTTGTTGTGTTTGATGATTGTTGCACTGTTGATTGTTGCATTTGCTGTGGTTTGTTTCGGGATGTTTATCCCAGTATCTTGACTATTTTTGGGATGTTTATCCCCATGATTTGATTTTGAGATATTTATCCCTGTGTATTGAGTTTTGGGATGTTTATCCCTGTGTCTTTTTGCTATAGAGTATAATGGATTAAATAATAAATGTGATAAGGATGTTGATCCTTGGTTTTGGATTGGGATATCTATCCCGGTGTTATGGTTAGGGATGTTGATCCCTGAGATTTGGTTTGGATGATGATAATATAATTCTCACGTGATTAGTAGTGGTACGACTCGATGGTTAGAGACTGTTTTGTGGTGGCCATGATCTGGGTTACTTGTGACAAGCATGTCTACGCTTGGGATGTCTATCCCGTGATTATATTTGGGATGTCTATCCTTGGGTTACTATTTTTGAGATCTCGATCCTTGGGCTCTCTTGGATTTGATCTGGCACCCGAAATATGTTGAGAACCAAGTCTGACCCCTAGCTTATCCGTGACAGGGCCTGGAAAGATAAAATTGGAAATTGGATTTTTGTTTAAGTCTTTGGGTCTTGGACAAGTTTTGGGTCGAGTCTGTTGGTTTGGTGTGTCGACTGTTAGCCTGTTTTCGACTTTGAGTAATTTATAGTGTTGCATATTGATCGTCTATCCATGGGTGTGAGCACTTCGGACTCACCCCTCACTTGCGGGCTTTCATCCCGTAGGTTGAGTTATTTGTGGTTCAGATATGTTGCATTCCAGACAGGCTGCGGCGTTACCCCTCGGACAGGACTCGGATCCATAAGTTGCATCATGTGTCGCATACAGTGTCTTTGTGAGTTCTTAAGTCTTCTGCTGTGCTGTTTATTGCTATTGTTGGGCCATTGGGCCGGTTGTGTTATTATTGATGATCCCAGGTTCGGGTGATATGTTTTATTGTTGGGCCGAAGAGCCAAATTTTTGATGTTTTTAATTTGGGCTGTTGAGCCAGTTTTCTGTTGTTTACACTGTATGCTGGGCTTGTTTGGCTGGGTCGTTACAGTTCCGGCACGTGTTTACTATGTACAGTAAATACGGGTCGGGGCGCTTCAATAGACTTCAAAGTCTACAAACCATATGTTTGTGGTCCTCTTCATTGAAACACAATTTGTTTCATTCAATATTCATTGGGAAAGGCATTATTACATCCGTTTGACGTAATCCAAGGTTTAAGTTTGACATAATAGCTAGAGGCATCCATACATAGGTAAACTCACAGAAATTGAGATTGATTCTTGTAATCTATCGCTTTCTGTAGTATACCTTTTACCTATTAGTTGAGTCTTAAATTTCTCAACTATGCCACCAACCTTAAGCTTGCTTTTGGGAACACATTTGTTCCCAATGGCATTGTGTCCTTCAATGAGATCAACCAGTTCTTAAACTTTATTGACTCTCATTGACTCCATCTTTTCTTCACGTGACTTTATCCATTTTCCTTTAGAAGGATTTTGAGGCAGCCTCTTCTAGGCTCATCATGTAGGAATATCAGAAAAGACCCACTATCTTTGATGTCAAATCATCAACGACAGTCTTTTGTGAGAATCACACTAAATTGTGATTCAAGTATGTTGTTCCCATTTGGATCAACATGGCTCCCACTCGGATTAAAACGTTATTCTTGCTCCCACTAAGAACAAGATCTATCTCTATTGCTCCCATCGGAACAACAAGAATACAACAAGATTACTTTTATTCATACTTGATGATGGGAAAGTTTTATTGATGAGAAACTAATTCATCATCTGCTAAAATCCTCCCACTCGAATGAAGTAATCCTTGCATGTCTTAATCCTCTTCCTCAAATAAAGATAGGCCTTAACCTACCTCAACCTTCTTAACAAACTCATTCACTAAGATTGTGACATCTTGCGGTTTATACTCAGTTACGCTCCCGCTGTTTTGCTAACATATAACCCTTGAGGTTTAGTGAGTATCTCATAAGACACTTGTCTACCTCTGAAGGCACATCTTGCTAGAGAGAAATAATGTATATAAGCAGCACAACTTCCAAGGTTACTAAAACACTTGGTGGGTAACATTCTAGTCTACAACACATGCAGAGTAGTTGTAACTGACTATATAGGCATATTGTTAAGTATATAGGCAGCAACCAATTAAATATTACCCATGTGGCAATAAGGTTTGCGCCCTCGTTTACTTAACCGTTACAGAAGCATTCCATCATGTCACTCTATAACACATTTTGTCATAGATTGTTAGGAATAGTCAACCAATGCACTATATCCTTTCATCACATGCCCAACTGATTGGATCGACAAAACGATCACAATTAACGTGAAGATCTTGTATCTTCGTTTCTAGTTAATTTTCTATTAAGCTCATATAGCTTTAGAAACAACTTAATGCCTCATAAATAGAAAATTAAATAGATATAATTGGGTAATGAATAAAATGATGAATTACATGCTTTTGCCTAGTCCAAACATGAATGGACCCGCAGATGTCTAGGTGGACAAATAACAATGAAGAGTTGGCTTCAATCACTTTACCGGATGGTCAATAGTCAACTAGATAACACTCATAAGCAGACAATTCTACTTGTATAATGCTAGGAAGCAAACATTATTTGCTAACCTTGGCATTCTCTGTTGGTCCGTATGACCAAATCTAGCATTATTCGGTAATAAGACTAAAGCCATATAAAATTGAACCAGAATCAATTTTATAATTTGTCATGAAAGCATGTATTGGTTACTAAAACCAAGACATGTCAGAAAAGACATCTAACATATAAGATCACATCTCATATGTTTTTTTTTTTTTGATAACCACATCTCATATGTTACACAAGACTAACTTGTATGATATAAGTATTTAAGCAACACCTTATTGTTGTCACTTACATGTCAAAACGTTTAATCTCCATGTGAGACTTAACATTGATCAGGTATCACATCTCTATGCAATATAATGTGTGGCTACTGAGTCTATAATTCACTAAGAATTATATTCAGTTACACACAAAATAAAACTGCCGCCAACACAAAGTTTGCTAACTCATGCAAAGTAAAGTACCAATTCGTACTATCCAATTTCATCATTGGAGAATGACCCATTTGGTCATCATTGCAACACTTTTGTTACAATAATACTTTGCATTGTATAGTTTTTCGTACAGATCTGTCTTCAACTTTCATGACAACCTTGATGATCACAAGAGCACTTTTGCTCTACTAGCACATATTGGAATACTAAATTCCAAATTTCGTAATAATTGCTATTAAGCATCAACCTTTTGTTGAGCTATGCGACGATAACTTATGAAGCAATAATTATATTTAACAAATAAAATACACAAGGATCACATATAAGGTATAATGTTCAACATACTTACATGTATAATGCTAAGCTTCAATTGGCTAAGTTAATAATCACATGCATAACCTGGAGTCGAAAGTTCACTATGTTTCCAGTCATCGTCCTAAAGTTGAATGCATAATGAAAATTAATTTAACCAATAACACAGCTAAGCATTAATCATCCTCCAGACAACATTATTTGTCAAGCATAATTTTATAATCCCATGTGGATTATAATTTGAACAACCCAACAATGTTAAACTAATTAACATGTATTGTTAAACTAAAAAACAACTAGTTCATAATGTTAAACCAATTAACATTAAAGCAGGTAATCGTGTATTACGCATGCTTGAACCGTTGGGTAAATATTTCCCGTGCCAAATTCACAAAGAAAATGGTCTAAAAATATTTGGATTTTATTTTATTGGTGAAGAAACATAAATACAAAATTTATGTATCTTTTACTGGATCTTTCAAGAAAAATATGGGAACCCTTCATAATTTTATTCTAAGCCGTATGCCATAAAATGAAGTTTAATTAGACCATATGTTTTACATGGACAAATTTTACTAACGTCATGAGTTATAAAAATAAAATTTATTTAGACCGTGTGTCTAAAAATTTATTTTTATATTGAGCATCTCTTCTAATAAAATAATAATAATATTAGACTCATGTCTCGACTATTTTATTTAGTCTATAAGCCTATAAAATAAAATACTTAGACCATATATCTAACATAGACAATTTAATTTTAATTAGGTCATAAACCCAAAATAAAATTAATTTTTAGACCATATGTCTAAGAGGAGTCTATAATTATTATATTTTCTTTGACCATATGTCGATAGAAAAAATTTGATTTAGACCATATGTCTAAAAAGACCATCTCTTCCCCAAAAAAATATTAGACTTTAGTCATTTTTACTATGTTTCAAACCCAATAAAAATAATAATTTAGACCATATGCCTAAAATAAGTATATATTATTTTATTCAACCATATGTTGATAGAAAGAAAATAATTTTAGACCGTCTGTCTAAAATAAGTTAATTTTATTTTTATAGGCCACATAAAAGAGAAATTAAATTAGACCGTATGCCCAAATTAATTTCAATTAAACCATATGTTTGATATAGGCCATACAAAAATAAAATTAGTAAGACCTTATGTCTTAAATAAATGGTCCATAATAGGTCTTGTGCCCATTAAATTTGTCCAACCCAGGCCAATAAAGCCCAAAGAATTGCACAACCCAGTGGCCCAAATACATGCACAAACCCATATGGCTTAGCGGCCCAAGTCCGGCCCGGTTGATTTCCTTCCTTTTTTTTTTAATTTTTTTTAATAACTGCTGACACGTGGGAGGCGTGGAATGAAACCCTAGGGTTTCATCTCTTTCTCCCCCACAGTGACTAGCCGCCACAGCCGACAGTGGACGAGGCAGCCGACGGACGCCACCGCAGCGGCGACACACACCACCGCAGCAGCCACGGGTGCCGCCGGACACGTGAACGAATCGCGTTCCACAGCCCGCGCCGCCCGCTTCAATCGATGACGACGACCGACGAAGGTGCAGCAGCACAGCACGGCGAGAGGACGACGAACGTCGCCTGCCTCTTCCGGAAGCGCTCCTCGAAACGCCCGTCAGCCTCCACCCAGAAGCCCCCTCAATGATCCACTGCCCCTTCACAAGCCGCGGTTCAGGGACGAGCAGTCTCGCAGCCGTTTCAAGCACAGACAACCGCGCCGCCATAGCATCCACCGTCTGTGGCGCTGCGGTGCGAGTCCCTTCCTGCCTCGATCGCCACCGTCTGTGGCACTGCGGTGCGAGTCCCTTCCTGCCTCGATCGCCGCCGTCTGCAGCAACCCTCGCCTTGCCGCTGTCTGCAGCAACTCAAAGCCCTGTCCGCCGCCGTGTGCAGCGATGGGTATGGGTGATGGATTTGTCGGGTTGTATGTTCCACTGTTCTCCAAGAGCACAGATCTAGTTATTTTTTTAATTATTATTTTACTAATAAAATCAAACCAAAAACGTGGTGAGGCATGACTAATTACAGAAATTAATCAACACTGGTATCAAATAAAAACGATTCCAACAAAGTATACAAACAGTTTGGGGTCATATACAATTGTTTACACTGATGCAATCATATATTGCATACATGAATACAATCGTCATTCACAAATTGATTGTACAGCCTTTTAATAGTGAAATAAAGGAATCGTTTCAACAATATGCAATCGTTAATTATATTGCAAAATAATTTTGTCTTCACCAAAAAAAAAAACAATTGATGACCGCATGATGCTGATGAAACAAATTAATCAAACATCAAAACAATTGACCAATGAATTGAACAAATCAATTCCAACGAATTGAACAAATCAATTAAGCCAGAAAACAAGCCTTATGGCTCCGCTACCAATGAAGGAATTCATGTACATATACATAGAATAGATAAGAACACTTATCTATAAGAATGAAGCGGAAGCGTTGTCAGGATCGGGAGCCACGGCTTGAATCATTGGTCGGTGGAGACCGTCACAGTGTCGGATCGGCCTCCTAGTTTCCACGGTCTAAACCCTAGAATGCAGTAAGCAGGTTATCTGTGTTTACCCAACAGATATACAATATGTACAATGACTAGTATCTCAGTCTCCCCTTGTGGTGGCTTATATACTGTACTAGTTGGGTCCAGTTAGGCCAGTTGGGCTTAAGTAAGCACCCGTTACGGGTGGACTCACTATTTTCCAACAGGTAGTATACCTTCCCGCCACAACAACATAAGAAAGGACAGCTTTCCTCGGTAAAAACATCATCCACCAAATAAATGATCCAAAGCAATCTTTGTAATGCAATAAGCAGATTATAACGACAAAATTGCAGCCTATTGACAGGCTATTAGTAGAAAACCATACAGAAGACTAAAGTACTATAGTCATTCATGAACAAACTTAACCAGTCCATACAGCCTTTTGTAAAGACAATTGCAAGCAATTCAAGCTGACTACAACCGAGACCAAAATCAGCAGTAGTACCCTGTCAAAATCAGCAGCCTTTTGACAGGGTACATATATTTTCATGTTCTTTCTACTACCAAATGATGCAGTGATGCCATAAAGTATTTCCAATATCACCACCAATCAGTGCCTGGATATCCACTTGCTAAAATTTTCCCTGCCACTTGCTAAAATAGTTTGTCATAAGCTTCTGCCCGGATTTGGTTGGTTTTCTCTTTTGACACCTCTTGAGATGTGCATGCAGACCACTAGTCCCATTAGTTGATGTCCCTACGAGCAACATTTTGCAGTTGTTGCACTCAGCATTAAATTCTCCATTCAAGTTCTTCTTCGTGAAATGATTCCACACACTCGTTATAGTTACTGCTTGCCCCTGAGACTCCAAAGGAGAAATATTCATTTCAACCGCTTGAGTACGAGGAGGCAATTTGGTCGGTGCTTCTCGCTTCAGACACCTCCTGTAATGTGCATGCAGACCACTAGTCCCATTAGTTGATTTCCCTACAAGCAACATTTTGCAGTTGTTGCACTCAGCTTTAACTTCTCCATTCACTTCGTTCTTTGTGAAATAATTCCAAACCACACTTCTTACTTTCCCATTAGACTTGGGGACAGAACCTGTTATAATTTCTCTTGGTCTGGAAGAATTGACTTCAACTGGTGAATGAGAACCATCAAATTCTACTGGCGTTGACGCCCTCTTCCATTGGCGAATCCGCGGGATTGGAGACATCATTGAGCAAGGTAGCTGGTTGTGTTGGCATGATGGACATGACTAAAGCCCTGCACAAATTTCAAAACAATATTTGTATCATGAGCTAATCCTAAGAAAAGAAAACAATAGTATCTGATTATCAGTTACTAGTATGAGCTAATCTTTCCTTCTAAAGAAGTTTTATTTATTTTTTATGTTTTTGAGAATCAAATACCAAATATTTTGTAGAGACCAGTACAAATGCAGGAGAACCAATTTTTTCCTCCTAGGTGAAACAAACAAGCCAAAATTAGATGATTCCTAGAGCATCAATTATCTCCAACAAAGCCAAGTGCTTTTTTCACAAGTGCTTATGAATCCAACCCTAACAACATAACATTAACACTAACAACACCCAAAAAAGAAGAAGAAAAATGCAAGTCTTTTTCTTTTTTTTTTTTAAATACACCAGTATTATACCCAATATCACAACCGAAGCAAGTAAAATCTAAGAGCAAGATCATAAAATTGACCCAAAATTACTACTATTGCGGCTGAAAACAAGTTCTATGAGGAGGGTATCAACCTAAGATCGCCTTACAATGAGACCAACATAAATGAAAGAAGGAACAAAGAAAACAGAAAAAAAAAAAAAAAAAACAGAGAGAACCCAACAGAAGAAGAGAGACCTTGAAGCCTTTATCTTGTGCTACGAGATTGGGAGAGGATGTTGAGTTTTCAGCTTGGAGCTGCCTCCTCTGTTGGCTTGGCTTAGAGAAACGTGAGGATCTTAATTAAGTAGTGCCCTTTTTTTTTTCCTGTGCTGTGTTGAAAACCCAGCGGGAAAACAAAGGCAAACGAGCGAAGAATAGACTTTAGAGCGGGAACAGAATTTTTGGATGGAGGGAGAATGGAGGCGGGTGCTAGTTTTGTTTTGGGGTATTATTTCGACACACACAAATCGAAAAGAAAGTAAAAGAAAGGAACAGGTGTGTGACTGTGGCTGTGACTGTGAGTGAGGGAAGATTTCTGTTCTGCAATCAGTTCTTCCGAATTTGGAAACTGAACCGAAGAAATGTTCGGTTAATATTGACCGAACTTTAGAATCATCACATACTTACCGATTACCGAATAACCGAACATAAAACAATCGGTTAGTATTAACCGAATCATCACATGCTTACAGAATAACCTGTTAGTGTGTGTGGTTCCTCCACTAATTGTGGGGATCACCACTTGCATTAATGAAAACCAACCCCACTAAGCTAATGCAGCACTAAGCTAGTGGAGTTGGAAGTTTTTCAGTTCAGTCCCTGCAAGCTAGTTTTGTTGCAGATTGGTCCCTGACGAGATGCCTATAAATAGGCTTCTCATTTGCTCTTCAAAGCATCCCATTCATTCACATCAAGAGTGAATAAGAGAAGAGAGTGAGAGATAGAGAGAGTGTTGGAAGGAGGGAAGAAATTTAGGA